>WAAD01002218.1:1994-28598 GCA_013389945.1 Fregata magnificens
GTTGATGGTTGGACATGATGATCCTAGAGGTCTTTTCCAACCTTAATGATTCTATGATTCTATAATTCTAATAAAATGTGAGTTTCCCTTGAATTCTGGCTAATATTTTCAAAACAGTTAATTACTTGAGTACTTCAGAAAAGTATTCTCTCAGTTTTGTTTTCTTTCTTACCTTTAAACATGTAATACTGAATTTCATCATTGCAAAGTTTTGTGTAAGAATTTGTGTTACACTTCTGACCTAATTTTCTGTGGTCATTGGTCTAAGAATGTAATGTGGGTTTTTTTTTCCCCCTGTGAACTCCTCCCTTTCCTGGTCCAGAATAACCGGAGTCGTCCATCATGTGTGAAATCGGAGAGCAACCAAGCGGTTGCAACCCGGTTTTGTAATGTTGGTGTGATTGGTCATAACACCGTGTGTGCCAGGGGAGATGCAAAACGCTCTATGTTTGAGTGAGAAGTGCTCAGGTTTTAGACCAACCATCATGAGTCTAGGAGAATTTTTCTTAAAGGCACCATATAGAGTCTGTGCAGCCCTTCTGAACTTGTATTAATTTCTGATTACTTCAGCTTGCTGGTGCCAACTGTTGCAGATTAAATCTATATTTATTAACTTGGGTTGCTGTTTCACTCGCGGAGCTGATCCGAAAAGCTTTTTATTAATACAGAATGGTAATCTTCTGGCATGACCCAAAAAATATATCTGGTGCATTTATCTTTAGAGAATGTGTGATCATCTTACAATAAGGCATGGTACGGAAGCTATAATCCAGATTCTCACTGTTTTATGTAACTGCCCAGGGACGGGCAGAAAGAAGGAAGGACGCTGTCTGAGGAAAGGCAGGTCACCATTCCCAGGAACTAAAGAGTTTGGCTGAACACATACTTACATGCGTTTTTATAATGTTTTCTGGTTTGAGGTCTCTTCTGTATGATCTGCACTGGTAGTGTTACCTATGTTTAATTTCTGCTGAGTCACCTATTGCTTTGACAGCATTGAGCTGGAAAATGAAATTGCACTAGCAATGCTACTCAAACAGAATCCATCCAGCTTCTGCGAGGGAAGTAACAGCACGCTCCATCTCACTAGGATGTATAAGATTGCTCTGATGTCTTTCCCTGGGCATAGTTCTTCTCTAAGCTTATCTTTTATTAGAAAAGACTTCAAAATATTTATAGTTTTGGATTATCTCCCTGTTGGATTACAGTAATTTCTGGCCTTCTTGATACATGCCTGGTTTCATTCCAGGCAGTCCAGATGCTGCTGCCAGACTCTTCTTCCTCTCCTGCGCTTTGTTCACACTTCCTCTTTAGATAATGTCCTCATTGGCTGCACATTGCTTTACTACACCAGTATAGTTTTTGTTCTTTCACAGTTCTGCACAGCTTTATTTCCACCTCTATCTCACGTCTGCTTTAGTTACACAGCTCTGCTATGCACCACATCTTTTTTTTTTTCGCTTTTTTCTTAAGATGAATTTTTTTTCATCTTTAATGTGGAAAGCCCTCCCCTCTTTACGTCTGCAACACAACTTTTTTTTTGCTTCCCTCAGGTTGCTGTTCAAAACCTACCTTTTGTAAGTCCTTTCAACCATCTCGTAAAGAGCTGGGTGTGTCAACATAATTGAATGGCTGGAAGTGAATGTGAGATTTATTGTATGTTATTGAAGCATTCTAGCCACATTCAGTGTACTGCAAGTTTATAAAGCCAGAAAACACTTTTGTAAACTAGTCTGACCTTCTGCATAAAATGGGGTATTTGGTTAAATTGTTTTTGAAATCTAATTCTTTAATTATAGACATCAGAAATGGTCAGAGTACTATTGCACTGGTTATACTGTACCAAATATAAAGGTAAGATTACTCCATCCGTATTTGATAATCCCTTATCTGTACAGCCCTTTTATAGGTTAACCAGTTTGGCTGTGATATTTGCTGAGCAATGGTGTATGTCCATTACCTATAGCTTTCTTCGAAACATATCTTTCCTGAATAGAGTTCTTCGCTTTTGGTCCTTGCTTTATAAATTTACATTTGGCCACATTGAAATAAATATATTTCTGTCTTTGCCCAGCTTACAAGAGAGCACCCTATTTCATAATTTATGACAACCCCAATCTGTGTCATGTGTAAACTTTGTTAGTAATGATTTTATTTTTTTCCCAAGTTGTTATTATTATAAAATATTGAATAACGTTGTGCCTACGTGTGAATTCCTATAGGGCTCACCAGAGGGCCAAATGCTACTTTCTCTTGCTCTCCCCATCTCCTTTCATTTAGTTGCCCCTGGACCTGTCTTGCCATGATATTTAGATCGTGTGTAAGGGAGAGAAGAGATTTAGTCATATAGTTTAATTGTCTGAATGATCTTAAGAATGCAAATAGAATGGAATAGAAAAAAGATCAAATGCTTAAGACATATAACAGAAAAACATCCCATGTAGATGGTTTTCTTGGAAAAGAGTCAAAAGAGAAATTGGAAGTTGGATGCCCTTTGGGCCTGTATCTGACGCAAGATTTAGACTACAGAAGAGTTGTGGAACACTGATCTAGTGTTTTCCAGAGTAATGCCATCCCTAAACACAGTGAGATTGACTTCAGGCAATCGTAAATGCCAAGGTTATTTTCTTCATATGTAAAAAATCTCTAACCAGGATGGTGGCAGAAACTGCATCATCACAGCATGATTATGAAGAATTTTAAAATTACACAGGATAAGTTCATTTTTGTCTGGGCAGACTTCTTTTTCTAATGCACTTCTGGGCATAAAACCCATAAACCATCTTGATACCAATGTAGCAGAAGTTCCGTGCTTCTTTCTTTCTCTTTTGAGTCAGAGTGGAACTGAAGAGTTGCCTGGAATAGGTCATCTTCCCTTCCTCTTTAGGATCAGAAAACCTGTGAGGTTCAGTGTGCTCAAGGACATACAACTTATTTTCTTAGGAAGCCTTGAATCCTATGTTTCTGGGCTCTAGCCTTTGACGCTGCTGACCTGCATGCTGGGAAAGCTCGTAAACCACAGACACAGAGATTTTGCCAGTTTCCTGAGATTTCATCCTTCAGCATCTCCTCTAGGCGTGATGACTAGAAGCTGAGGTTGCTCCTCTTTGTAAGGCTCTGAGAGGGCATTGTGTTAAGCAGGCATCCTGTAGACTGACTTTGGAAGGAAAGTGTGTCACAAGAGACCAGGCTAGCGTATTTCTGTTCAGAATACGGAAGTCCATACAACCACAACTAGCATCTGAAGATACTGCTGATTTTCTCTCCCTGTATATGGTTGCAAGGGCATTTATTCCACAGTGCCTAAGACTATGGTATACACCGCAGGCATAAGATGCAATTCTGTCCCAGTGTGCTTAAGATGAGATATGACACTTCCTTTCAACCCTTGTCCATCTTCTCCTACTGAAATGTCACTTAGATCTCAACCCATGCATTTACTTATCTAGGAAAATTATTTCGTATGTCTGATGCTCTTTTCATGAGTCGGCAGTATTGGTTTTGACTGAAGGGATTCCAAATTAATTTTGAGCTTTTTTACTTCCCCAGTTTTGAAATGGCTGCATACTAAAAACAATTTCTAGCATAAATTGCCATTGCTAGAATATATCGGCTACCAATGGCTGAGGTGGGACATATTACAGAATTCAGTGGTTGCTGGGGCACTCAGAAGTCCCAGCTCTCCTTCCTGGATGCTTAAGACAAATTTCTGTTATATGCTTCCCTTTCCTCCAAGAAATGCTTAAGGAAAATAAGGATAGGCTTAAGGAATATACCGTGCTAGCCAGTTAGGGGCGTGGAATAATTTTCACATAGGTAAATGGTGATAGTTAGTGCTATGAGCTATTTTGGAACAAATCTCTCATGTGTTCAAGGTAGACTGCAATTTTTCATGTTTTTACCTGTAGAAACCTGAAATTAAAATCAGTAATTGTAAAACCTACAAAAAAATTATCTTGCAACCTACTTTCTTCCAGTCTTGGGGAAATAAGAGGAGAGACTTAAAGAACCAGATTCTTTACTGTCAAGTACCATGAGAGTATGTAGTCCCAAATGGCTTCTCAAATATCCTTCCTGAAGTCCCAGGATTTTGTCTGATCCTGGCAATTCTCCATTGAATTGGATCCTGGAATAAATGTAATAAAGATGAATCTTTTCTACACAGTGGAATAATAGCTCCATTGTGAATTACAGGGGGTTCCAGTTCAAGGTTTCATACATAATTGAGATTACAGTGCAAAGGCAGTATAGCATGCCATGTCTGCTGTGGAACCATTGTGGAAGAAGGAATTCTGTTCTTCACATCCAATCCCATGACATGTCAGGTACCTCCAACTCAAGGCATCTGCAAGATTTAAAAGCAGTCAACCCCTCACAGTTAGTGTGGCCTATAGAGAGCCAGTGAAATTGTGGTAATCCAGATGGGAGGAAAGCTGAAGAATGTTTTAGAAATGAAATTTTTCTGGCTTATATATATGCAGAAGAAACCCCTTTTCCCCCCCTTCAATTAGTGATGTTGAGTAAAGACCAGCATCAAATCTAGGCATAATGGAGTTACTGATTTTGTGTGCAGTAAGGGGCTTTCTTCATAATTGTAGTATGGATCACCTAGATCTAGTTCTAAAGACATTAATGTAAATGGAATTGGGTTTGGCACCGAAAAGCTAGACGAATCCTATCCTATCCTATCCTATCCTATCCTATCCTATCCTATCCTATCCTATCCTATCCTATCCTATCCTATCCACATTTTCCTTAAGTCTCATTATTTACATATAAATTATTTGTCACGCTGCAAAATTTGTCTTGCCTAATTGGAGAAGAAATAGGTCTTTGTATTATGTCAAATAATGAATGCTCTACACATTATATGGTTAGTTAGATTTTATCATCTATATTCACCTGGAGTGCTGTATCCTGTTCTGGCCTCCCTAGTGCAGGAGAGACATACTGGAGAGCGACTAGTGAAGGGCCACTAAGATGATGGACTGGAGCATCTCTCCTGTGAGGGGAGACTGAGCGCTGGGGCTGTTTAGCCCGGAGAAGCAGCAGCTCAGAGGGATCTCATCAGTGTGTACAAATATTGGAAGGGAGGATGTAAAGAAGACAGAGCCAGGCTGTTTGTAAGTGGTGCCCAGTGACAGGACAAGAGAAAATAGACACAAACATTGTGCTTAAAAGTAAGAGAAGTTTAAGCTTAAGAAAAAACCTTTTTACTGTGAGGGTGACGGAGCATTGGCACAGGTTGCCCAGAGAGGTTGTGGAGTCTCCGTCCCTGAAGATATCCAAAAGCCATTTAGACGTGGTCCTGCACAGCCTGCTTTAGCTGACCTTGCTTGAGCCGGGGGGGTAGACGAGATGATCTCCAGAGGTGCCTGCCAGCTTCAACCATTCTGTGATTCTGTGATATGTAATATTCACAGTTCGTCAAGTCAAACAGCATGCTGTCTAAATAATACTTTGAAAATAGTAAGCTCCTTCTTCCTTAAATGCTACATTCTCCATTTCTTTGGTCTAACCTCCAATATGCGTCTTTTCTCAAGTGTAATTTGTGCTGCAGGTACCTAAGAAATTTTAATGCCTTAAAAATGCCATCAAGAATTTGGGGAGGGAGAGGTGTGTTTCATAAATGATCAAACAGTACAAAGGTTATGGAGTGTATTTAATCTGTCAGAAATACTTTAAGTATTCCTGTTACCAGCCTCCCTTTGACATTTCTGAAAGGTCATTACTTCTTTGCCTTTTAACAGTCAAGGTGAAGGCTGTCAGTGGTGGAAGCGAGATTTCCATCTGTTCATTATGTCTTAAGCAGCAAGGGAAAAGAGCAGATGTGCTGCCCCAGGCTTTGTACTAATTTGGCTATCCAACTGCATCTTTTATTTTAGGGAAAATATCTATAAATTCATACAAATATAATCAAATGTGAAAGCAAATGTAGGCGTCTTGTTTTAAACCCCTAAAGCCGCTTAGCAATCTTTAGGATCTGGCAAAAGATACAATCTCTTTTCCAAAAAGGCATTGCATTTGCTATAAATCACTCAGGCCTGATTCAGTAAGGCATCCAAGCATGCACTTAAGTTAAAGCAAAGGAATAATCCTGTTGACCCAAGTTGGAATTCTCATATGTTTAAGTAAATACCTTAATAAATTAGCCTTTATTGAAGTAGTGGTTTTAAATGCTATTAGATGCAGTTAAAGAAATACAATTGAAAAATTATTACGAAACTTTCTGGTGTAGAATTATCAGCCAAGGATCTCTTTTTATTTTTGTTGCTGTAATGCAAACCCTCCCCCCGTTTTGGAAAGTGGGGAAAATGAGTGTCTGGGCAGTGAATATATGAAGGTTCATTCTAAAGAAAATAAGATGCAGCTTGTATAAGCAAAGTGCCACCTGAAAGTACACACAGTCAATGCAAATCTAATTTGTGCAGCTGAATGGGAACCTTTACCTTTTCCAAGTGCAGCTGTCATTTTAATACAGAAATCTGAGAACTTGCCCAGAGAAACATTTCACATTCAGATTTAGGAATCCAGGCTTCTTGGAATAGATGGTTCCACTAATCACAGTAATTATGAATAGTGATATATATCACATAGTATCTTTCATCCTAGAAGATCTATAGAAGGCTTCCCTGTAACAGCCCTATGCTATTGTTGACCACTGTTCAAGTGCTGCTGTACTTATTGTTGTGGTTTAACCTGGCAGCTAAACACCACACAGCCGCTCGCTCACGCTACCCCACGCCCCCAAAGAGACTGGAGCCTCAATCTTTTTGATAACTTTTGTCAAAATTTACAACGTTCAAAATCTTCCTTGTAAAGTGTGCAGGTGCATGCCAACACAGAGGAAACCTCAGAACTGTGGCTTTCTGATGCTTTTCTTGGCAAAGTAAAATTCCTGACAATCTAAAATGGACAGTAATAATCATTGACTTTTTAACACACGTTTAAAGATTGCAGTCATGGAGTGACAGCAAACACCCATTTGAAACCAGATTCAAATGATTTAAGCTGTGTAGGGTGACTTATCATACAGTATAATGTATTTTATATGCTCTTTTTTTGATAACAACAGTTACTTTTTGGTTTAGTGTAAAGCCATTTAATCAAAATTAAAAAGTAAGCTTGAAGGAGGACCACTCTGTATTTGGGAGAGCAGAACGTGACACACACCTTTAGCTACAGCTGAATATTCACAAGGAGTAAGGCTACTCACTCTTTCCAGATGAGATGGATTCCTTTCTTGGTTCTCTGTTTTTCTGATTTAGCCTGCTCAGACACTTGACCAATCCATCTGTTCAGTACCCTTCCCTCCCTCGGCCAAAAGCGTCACTGTGCCAAGTCTCTACAGAAGAAATGAAGAGGCAGAAAAGAAAAAAAAAACCTCTCAGATCGTCCGTCTCAAATCTGCACTCATGTCTTTTAAGTGAATATAAAACTGAAGGTAATTTGAGATTGGTCTAAGTCACAGTTAAAGCAGCTAAGTGGTAACACTGGAAAAAGCAGTAGAATAGCTAGAAGAGCTAGAATTACATTTTCAGGCTCCCGGAGTTTTACTTTTGACTTAGGTGGGGTTAGGATCAGGTAACAAGTGAACCAATACAAATTCATGAAAAAAAGGTCACAGTGATTCAATTTGCTATTTCCTTCAAATCCACATGGAACTTTTTTTTTTTAAGGAGGAAAACTACCAAAATTTACAATATAGTTTTCTTCCTCCTCAGATTTAACTTGAGGATTAGCCAAGCCCACATGCTTCTGTGTTTGTGGAAGTTTGCATGGTATGTTTTTTCATGGCAGTGGTCTAATCTGCTGGTGCTGATGTTTGTGTATGTCAAGAACTGAGTGTAAGAGTTTGGCTCATGTCTGACTTTGTGAAATTTCAAAAGTATAATTTATTTGTATAACGTGCATTATACTGTATCTCAGTACTGTGTCATCCAGCCACCTTCCTGCTGAGGGGACTGTTTCACGGTGGAGAGGAGGCAACTTGACACAGTCCACCATAGGAAATGAATTTGGCAGCACTCAGTGCAAGATCTTACGGAAGAGAGAGGTGGTTTTATGTTACAAAATCTCTAAACAAGTTGATTTTACTCAGTCAGTCTCACCCGCATACTCAAAGCATCAGGATGTATGTGTTCACGTGGTCTGGTCAGGATTGCTCATGTGCGACACTGAAGGCAAAAAGGCCCTGGCTGTCAAGTCCTCAGTGCTTTTTCTGGGCTCCTGGTGATGAGTGGTGATAAACTTGATTTCATACGGGTCTTCTATGCCTTTAGGATACAACAGCTATGCTGGCATCGTTATGTTGCCTCAGGGTTTTGCTTACTTCAGCCTCCATAAATTTTAGGCAAGTCTGCTGTCCATTTATCTGTGTGTCCTCACGTTGAATTTCTTCAGACTGTAATAGGACTTCTTGCTGTGCCCACAGGATAAGGAGTGGCATATGTGATGTGTTGTGATAGCGAATTGCTGTTGCTGCTCTTCTGCTGTTGTCAAGGTGCATGGCCCTGATCCAAGAGGTGGCTGTGCTGTGGCCTTACCAGAGCTCAGGCCTGCTCGTCTTGATGTAAATGAGACATTTTTAATTTTCTTGCAGTCAATTTTGTCCTTTGTTATCTGCGTGAGCCACTGTTTTCACCTTTGTTTTGCTGCTGCTTCCAGTAGCGCATACATTTCCATTCATACTTCATTCATACCAGCCTTTGTATTTCTGTTACAAGACTCTATACGCATGCACTGGAAAAGTCAAAGTTACGATCAAGCCCAGTTCCTGACAACATTGTTGTGTGAAGTACTTTAGAACAAATATCTAAATCCAAAATAAAATATGAATATTTTTGCAACAAGAAGAAATGGATCTTTACAACAGTAGTAACTTACAGTTAATTATTTCACAGCCTTTATGTTTTACAGCCCTGAGACATCTGATAGTTAATTCAATCAGCTATTGAAGTAGAAGAAATCTAGTTCAGGTTCTCTAGTGACCCTCGATATTAATCCTTTAACAGCACTTTGAAAATTCACAAAAAATTAAACAGGGTATGTTTGGAAGTGTTTTCAACTTAATGTTTCAGTAGGACGTACTTCTAAGACTTCAATTTAAAGAGCAAGTAGTCCTTGCTACAGAGCATGACGCAACCAAGCTGATGAAAAATTAAGTTAAAAAACCAGACCATCTTTTTCCTGTAGTAGTTGTTTATGTTAGTATGCCGCAAAAGCTTTCAATTTAATTCCCTTTTTGCATAAGAGAAGCCCTTTATGTAAATAGTGCCTGACTGTGGACAGAGAATCTGGTTTTGCTTCTCTGCTTACGAGCAACAACTTCTAGGACCACCAAGCACAAGACCTTCCTAATTCAGCAGTGCTCTGCTCCTAAGCCTTGTTGTTCCCAAGGCCTCCAAAGTCCACACACATGTAGCAGTGCTGTTGGCTGGGGAGAAAAAAAAGGGGAAATTATGAACCATCACCAGCCCATTCTCCTCACTACTCCTGGGACAGACAGGCCATGGAAATGAACACCGAGGAGAAGGGAAGAGCAAGCAGAGGGGTGTTAGAAGCACTGGTACAAAGAAGGGCTGTGCTGCAGACACTATAGCACTGTGGTCATGCCAGGGAATAATAACATGGAAAACTTTTGTGGAATTGTATTTCCTTAAGGAGAACGTGAATGAAGCAAGGCTCTGATGCTGGTACTAGGGTGGGTGCTAAATGCTGCCGTCTCCCCTACCCCCGTGCCTAGCTTGCATATGTACAGGGCAAGGATTGATTTGGAAACAGAAAATGGCTATGAAAAATACTCTTAAGAAAGTAAATGCTCTCTGTAGATAAAATGAAAACAATGGCTGCCTGCAGGGAAAAAAAAAGGAATTTAAATAGGGTCGTTCATGTGGAAAGCAGAGATGCTGACAGTTTCTATTAAGTTCTTTAGAAAATCTCTTCCTGTGAAGAATGTCCTGTCTCTGACTTGTTGGTCCAATTCATGACAGAGAGAGAAAGTTATCTGTAATTTAATGATACCTCTTCTGGGAAGGTATTTGCATTGTAGCACTGGCTAGAGCTGAGTACACCTTGGACAGATTTCTGTCCTGTGCAGCTGTAGCACATCAGGCTGTTAGGCAGCATGAGTAGTAACATCTGCTGCAGAGTGGCTGTGGTGCTTGCTGGAGGGTTTCTCATCTTGGCCACCTTTTTCCACAGGACGTATAGGTAGCAATTATTGTGGAAAACTCTATCCCCCTCGATCAAATTTGGTTGAATTTAACCAGCAGGTTAAAACTGTAGTGGAAGATGTGCTAGGATAGATGTATGACCTCATTGCAGCAGTTTAGTTGCTTTATGAAATAAAGAAAGCTTGGGGGAGAGCAGGAAGAGGAGGCATCCCGGTCATAAGAGCTGTCAGGAGGGAAGGTGGGAAGGCATCCTTTCATGAAAGCCCTGGCACAAAGAGGAGTTTATAGCAGTGGCCATTACGCTTTAAGTCTGTTTCGAGCAGTGGGATATATGGAAATGAACAGGCTTACAGCGTTTGGAGTGGGGAGGAAGGAGACGGTTTCCACATCATCCTGGTGCACTATAAATGGTTCTGGCTGGCGGAGCAGCTGCATGACGCACGAGGCAAGGGAGAGAACGCCAGTGTTGCTATCATTTTGGTTTTTCTCCTTCTTAGGAATGGGTGGCAGCAACCACTTCTGATGGTTTCTAAGGCTTTTTCAGTTCCAGGCCCACATGAACAAAGAAAATAGTCAAATAGGATTTTGGAAGCTCTAAAAACCTAAAAAGCAACCACTTGTTCCTTTAGGAAGGTTTCCAAAACAATGGCTGGCAGTAAGAACAAATGATCCAAATATATTTCCAGAAAAATTTCTTAGCTGTAGAAGTAAGCATGGATTTTACTGATCATATGGTTTGAATTCAAAATGATGCCCAAACTTTTATAGCTCCCACTGGGTTCTTGAGGGTTTTCCCTGTTTGAGGTTCTTAAGAGCGTCGGGTTGCCAAAATGCTAGTACTGTATATTTGGGATGGTTAAAGAGCTGAAGACATTTTTCTCCAGCCTGTTACATAAAGATATAATCGGTAGAATGATTTGAAAGATTAACATTGTTGTCACAGACAATTGAATATAAGTTTATTTATAAATGGGGAAAACTAAGCTAAGACTGTCACACAAAATATGTTGTAAATTAGAAAAAGTATTAGAAACAGTGTTTTCTGGCAACCACACATTATTCAGTGGGACAGTTCTTTTTAATCCATTGTCCAGCGTTTGCCTCCATTACTTGATGACAAATCTGATGTTGCATGCTTGCCACCACTCTTGTCCATATTTTCTGTCCGTAACAGAAAAAGGAAAGATGGCTTTGAACTTCCGTCCAGTTGGATCCTGATTCAGACTGCCTGTATGACTTGGAGCAGGAGACTAAGATCCGTGTACACAAAAAGACGTGGGTGACAAAACAGGATTTATGAGGGGGAACAGTGATCTGGATTATCACTTTCCAGGGAAGATTTATGTATGTTTAATCAGCTACCACAGTGACAGATCCCAAACAGGCGAAAGAGAGGAATTCACAGCTACAAAACGCTTGCCTGCAAGAATCCAGCAGTCCTAGCCAGGCTACTCAAGCCAAACTATTGCTATCAGAGAAGTGTTTTCCAGAGCAAGAAAAGAGTTAAGAATTCACTAGGGCATTTGTTATGGATGCACTCTGAGGAGGAATGTCTCCCAGATTTTCATTTATTTTCTTAGTTTTGGTAGTCTAGGACTAGATCCATCATTTCTTCAAGTGTTCTGGTTGAGACAGTTGATGCCCCCTGGATAGGTTCTCTCCTCCATTTATTTGTACCACCTTTCAGTACGAACATGCATGTTAGTTATGTGTTTCTCCATTTCCCCAATTATCCCCTATGTATCCCTGGGTCAAGAGTAGCAATAGCTGGAGAAATTTTGTCTCTGTTTTGGGCAAGTGATAAGGCATGATATGTTGTATGTGACTCATGTTTACAGCATTGTAACCACATACAATGTCTGCTTGCTCCCATGACTTTATTGTTGGTGACACGTTCAAATTAAAAGGATTTTAGGTTACATTTTAAATAGTGTATGCCTTAAAATTTCAAATAGGAAGGTGAAATTCTCCTAAGATATATGATGATCAAGTTTAGCTACTTAGATAAGCAGTACACAGGTTAACACCCTTATTTCACACTGTAGCGATATGTTGTCCACTACTTTTAAAATACGGAGAAATATCTCTTACAGCATTTTCTATCACGACAGTTCCTTGTAGCTTTGCCTCCTAATCTTCTTGTCCTGCCTGGAGCTGCTGGCACTCAACTGCAGGCCTTTTGCTTTTAACATGCCCCCTGTAACAGTCAACCACAACCATTCAATGGTGGTTTTAAATCTGATGATTTTGTTTGTAGCAAATCTCAGTTACTTGCTTCTGGACCTACCTGATCAGTCACTCTGTGTCATCTGAGGAAACTCAATGAAGTCAATCTGTGCTGTATCTGTATAAAGTATTGATGATAAATATTAAGATTGTCACATTTTAGGATAGCTGTACACTAGAATACGTATTACAGCACTGTAGTGGCTCACAGTTGCTGGAATTCAAGTGGTTTGGAAGACACAACGGGATGTGATGACTGCACATGGGCAAGCAATAAAGTGGTTGGTTCCCTTCTCATCCAGCAGTCATTTGTCTACCATACCCACCTATGAAGAGGTGCAGTTCCAAACCAAACATTTGCAATGACAGTAGGGTGTGAGGTGCAGAGAGGACATGTTCTGCTTTCATGAGGGTTGATTCAAACAGTTTCCCTTTACAGCGGAGAAACCACAACCTAAAACCGTCCATCAGAGTGCGATAGTGGTGGAAGGTTATTGCAGAGTGATATAGGAAGGCAAGTGGAACTGAGCTGTTGGCTGTGAACATAATTTTAGGTTTTGCTCAACTTTCTGCTGTAAGTGATTGTGATAGTAGGATGTGGAAGTCATAGAAGAATTGATGGCTGTTTTGGTATGGTCACTGCTTCCAGAACCGTGTGGCACCTTTGTAGCCAATTCATTATTGCAAGGGGATTTTCTGGAATGCCAGAGACAAACTATTTTCTATTACCTGACCTGTATGTCTCATCTGTTAGTGGTTTTGAGAATGGGAATACTCCAAGCAGAGAAACACTGTGTCATTTTCATGTCTATCATGGGCACCCAGTGACTGGATTTGATTAGACTTTTTTGAGGACATAGACCTCAAACTTCACGAATCTTATGGGGTACTACTGGTCATGGGCAGCGCTGAGATCTCAGGTTTTTACCTGGGTGTCACCTATAACACTTGCAATGAATAAGAATGCTGCTTAGAAGTTTTTCTGCTATAATACCAAAATCTCAGAGGCCTGGAATTAGACTGCCTGCATTTTTTCCATTTTAATTAAACAGCTATAGTATCTTGCTCAGAGAATTAGTATGGCTAGTGTGCCCAATATAGGATGAGTATTTTCTACAGGGACACTGATTTAATATAATTCACAGGGAGTTTTGATCTGTGTCTACAAAGGCAATGGGTAAGAAAATGGAGAAAAATCAAATGCAGATGAGAAAATGGAATGTTATATATGGTAAAATAAAGAAACAGACATTGGCTTAATGACATCCAAGAAACACTTCTAACCAAGCTCCAGGATTCCAGAGTGTTAATCTCATTAGTTTCATATTATTATCCAACTGTCAGCTCCTGGACCCTTGTGGAATCACAGAAATTCATGTCAGATACTGAATCGGGTTAGAAATTTAAATTAGTTATTGAAAAGTAGTTCCAGTTTCTTATTTGAACTTGGTTGTGATTTACTGTACTGAATTACTGACTCGCCAAATTCTCTTTTAAACAGTTGCCTGTCATTATGCTGCTGAAGAAGTCCAGGTTTTTCCGTAAAACCCAAAGATGTATTTATTTTCAGCAGGGATTACCATTCCTGCCAGTGGAATCCCAGTATTTTTGGCTAATTGTAATATGGCTGTAAATACTTGATTTCCATGGAAATTAATTTAGTCACAGGAAATTTTGTCTTTTTTTCTTATATTGATGGCTTTGCTTAACATGTTTGCCAAACACATGTATGGTTCAAAGAAAAACCCAATTAACATTAGAGTAGATTATTTATACTGAACTGCTCAGTATACATATGTTTTGCTTTTCTGGATGAAGCAGGAACTGCTTGACTGTCTCGCTTGGATTTATGCTGTTAGCAGATAAGAAAAAACCTCGTTTAGCTCAAACAGGATGTGTGCTGTTGAGATCTTGACCTGTTAGACCCTTGTGGCAATAATTTCTTAGCAACACCTTAATGCAATTTTTTTAAAAGTTTTAATCAAATGCTTCCTTAGTCTGTGCAAATTGCCACTAGGTTTATTTAAGTTTAAAATAATTTTTTTGAAGAACTTCTCTTGTAATATTATTCCAGGGTGGGATAATGTTTATGTGATATTTCCAAACTTGTACAGACAGTTTTAGTACTAACCCTATATTTTAAATTTTTTGTGTTTTACTTTTTTTTTCCCCATATCAGATTGACAGTATTCATGTGTTTTTTTTTTTTCCTGTTGCCAATGTGCTGTGAGCTTGAATTCAGTTTTTACATGGTTTTTATATAGAAATGTTTTTGATGTTTTTGGGGTTTTCCTGGGGTTTTTTTCTTTTTGTTTTAAGAAAGTATTTGAAAATGCCATATGGGGATGTTAAGCAAGGAATCCAGAGACAGTACTATTATGAAATGCATCTAAGGACTGGAGGATGCATAGTAGTAATATTAAATTAATTTAACTTATTATTAACTTTCATTTTAGGAGTAACCTTACTGGCACATCAGGGCAATTTTTTACTTGTTGGGTATTGGCATATGAGTCTAGTGCCAGGAGTCTGAAGTTTCCTTATTTTTTTTTTTTTTAAATACTCCTGTGTTCCTCTGTTTGATTTTTAGATGTATTTGAGATGCCTTATGCCTGTTGAAGTCAACATAGGCACCTACCTATACTAGAAAAATGCTGTTGTTTGCTCCCTGTTGATAGTGCAGCCTTGGTACGCAGTGGGTCCAAGGCAGCAAGGTAACGCAGTGAATTGTTTCCAAGAAATGTAGTGATTGGCATTAACTTTGAGCCTGTTACCACAAGGTTCATCAAAAGTTACTTGCCCGTGCTGTTGAACTGACTTAGTTATATCAGCTACATGATAGAAATTGTTCATCTGACACAACTGCATACTGTATTTTCAAAATATAGTAGAGATTTCAAAGTGCTATAGGAAATGTCAGTTTGAATTGTGTTATTAGCTACAAGGATGAGAAAACATTGAAATGGATGATAACATTGATTCTTAGCATACTGTTTAAGAAACATCTAATATTCATATCAGAAAATCAGTTTTGACAATCCAGTGAAACAGTAGATGTCAGAAATGTAGATAACCTCGTTTCTGCATATACCCAAAGTTTTAGTGTATGTTAGCCAAGTGTAACTCGATTCAAATTTGCAGCTGTCACTTTCCTTCTTTAAAGTGTTCTCACGTGTTTATCATTTGTTCAGGCTAACCGTGTTTCTGATCAATACCTCTTTTACAATAAGAATGGTCAAGCATCGTGTTGTGAGTGATGTCGTGCTGCTGACCTGCATAACGACAATAAAATAAGATCCATGTTCTGAATGTGTTATCTTTTTACTACCTTCCTTATGGGGCCATTTTTTTTTGCTCACTAGCTGATTGCTCAGCGAAGACTTCTGTTGAGATGTCTGCAGGGAGATGAAGGCCTTTTCCCTGATCTTTTTTTTCTTAACTTAGAACTGAATTAAGCATATTAGTAGTCTAATTATGCCTTCTAGGTAATTTATATGAATGTAAGGATACAGAATCTAACAGAAGCATCTTAGCAGATGTATAAATCATATTACACTTGTATTCAAAATCTGACTGCAAATGTTAATAGCTTTTTAGTATACAATTATGTATTATGTTTAATGTAATGCACAATTTTTTGTCTTTCTAGGTATGGCATGAACTGCCTCATTCAGTTTGAGGATTTTGCTAATGCTAATGCATTCCGCCTTCTGCATAAGTACCGTAACAAGTATTGCACTTTCAATGATGACATTCAAGGTAACAGATTCTTTCTGTCCTTTTCACTCTTGTGATACTCACAAGCCAGAAAAATGAGTCTTAATTGATGTACCAGAGGGAAAAAAATGTATCAGCTTTCCTGTGATATTTGAAGATGTTCAGTACAGGTCACATTTTGCCTTGGGTTTCCTCAGCATGGGTTTCTGGTGAGCTGTCTTTGCTCTTAATCTTTCCCCTCTCATTTATGCCTCATGCTTTCTTTAGATGTTCACTCTTCAGGGCTTTTTTTAATAGTTTAGTGTGTGAATGGCTTTCCCATATAAATTATTAACTTCAAATCTTTGGGCAAATGTCAAAGCTCAAGCCTGGACTGTACTTCCCTCAGCTTTTTTTGTCACTGCAGTGACAACTGCTCCACTGTTGCTCCATATGACAGAGCTTTCTTGATAAATGTCAAACTGTCTTTCAGTTCTTAAACTGACAACTCAATTAAATATCCTTCTAATTTTCCTTGCAGTCTCAGGGCTGCATTCAATTTTAGAGGGAAATTATCCCCCTGACTCTGCTTTCCCATCTGAATCATTTGTAGCAGCTGGCAAAAGGAAAAGATCCAGGATAGGAAACGTCAGCAAAGGGGGATTCCCCCAGTGCTCAGTCTAGATGGGCATCTTGTCCCTTCCCTCCTGAGAAGAAAGACAAGCAGGGCTGAAGTGGCAGATGATGCTGCTTCGGTTGCCTTATTTCCTGTCAGGAAAAGAGCACTGGAAAATAGCTTTCTCTAGGGCAGAAAGTGCACTGGCTCCCGTCCTTGCGTGGAAACTGAAGTAAGTCAGACGAACTGCTGGAGAGAGGTACCCAAGGAG
Source organism: Fregata magnificens (assembly GCA_013389945.1). Classification (NCBI taxonomy): domain Eukaryota; kingdom Metazoa; phylum Chordata; class Aves; order Suliformes; family Fregatidae; genus Fregata; species Fregata magnificens. The sequence continues at coordinate 18,979 of WAAD01002218.1, forward strand.
GGCCCTGGCCACCCAGCTGCCTCTTACCCCCTCATGTTTCCTTAGGTAGATGGAGGTCCTCAGCAGTGACAGGATGAAAAATGGGAGTTTAACTGTCTTAATTTCTGACAGTTTACAGTGACACTTTAAGCCAAGCATTAGGAGCTTGAGTTTTCCAGAAGTCATTCTTGAGTCATTCTTGGGACCTAGATCTTATTTCAGGGACTCAGTGCATGGCAGTGGATTCAAATAGCCCTTGCCTTTCTGACGTTAGGGATTTGGCTAGCCAAATTAACTATGTTTCTGTTACAAGCCTGGCTGAGTTTTACTCCTGCATCTGAAACAGATTATGGAGGACAAACTCCCAGGTGGGAAATAAACTAATTATAAAATGTCATTTCCCTTTGTAAGAAGCATGGTGCTTCTTACCCTGCAGGGTCTGAGTGTAGTCATGGCTACGACAGTCCAATACAGCAGACCAAACAGCATCTGGAAGTTTCCCTAGTTGTTTAGAGACCCAGCTCCTGCAGGGAATTCTCTTTCCTTGCAGGACGAAGGTCCTCACCCCTCACTCCTCAACAAGAATGTAGTTTCAGAGAAATGGAACGGAAGCTTTTCAGCAAAAGTACCAAATATGGGTAAACTAAGCTGAGAAAGTCTTCTGTGTCTCCAGATGCATTTTAAAACCATTGCATTCTCTCTCATGCACCTTGGAAGGAGGTGTCTTCACGTTCAAAACTGTTGGAAGGTATCTGTTTGGCTTTTGGCTGAGCTGCTGTAGCAGCTGTCGCTCTTCCTTAGGAGTGCAGCCACGTGCAGTCTTTTAATTTATTCAGTTTCTGCAATCTGATTTGTGCTTGTGGGTCTGTTGATATTTTCATAAATGATGTCTGGGACTTTTGGGTGATCTCCATCCTTAATGCTTGTACAGCTTCTAAGAGGTGAAAGCGGATGCATTTAGTCTGATCTCTGTCGTCTGTCATCATATCCCCATAAATACCTTCAATATACTTTTTTTGCAGGATGTCATCTTCCCCTATAACATGGCAGCGGAATAACAACAGCCCAAATATAGACCCAGTGATCTTTTCTCCCTCTTTCTATTCCAGCTTTATAAACCCTAAGGATCTTTCACCTGACAACTTTAATGAGGATAGGTGGTGCTAACTTCTTTAGAAACCTTTAGAGATTTTCAGTTTCTAAATGGCATGATTTTTTCCAGGCTTCTTGAAAGAGTGGCCTTCTCTGTATGCAAGTTGCATTTTTCTACCCCTAGAGCAGTGAAGCTGACAAATAGCATCAGGCCAATAAAAGCAAACAAACACAACATTGCATCTGATTTGCCATCATCTTCTGAAGACAGTGCTTACACGATATTTTAGACATAGTTTCTCTTAGTCCAAATATTTGTCAAGCCAAAGCTACTTTAATGATCAAAAGAAATGTTTAATATGTTTCATGGAAGGGCTTGAGGCTTTTTTCACTGCCATAGGATATCCAGACAAAGGATTCCTATATATCTTAGTGACGCAATGAGGACCTTTAAGTAGGTCAAATCTTAAAAAAACTAATATATGATCCTGACTCCTGCTGGACACTATAAAAGATAAAGAAAATATGGCAAGCTGAATACCCATTTGCAAGTAGTAACTTGGACAAATGCAGTTGCCTTCTGTTAGCTGGCAGCTATTTGCAGGGTGTCAGCACGCCCCTAACTGACACCATTGCAGAACATTTGGGAAAAAAGTGTCTGCCAAAACACTGATCTTACAAAACCACTAAAGATTGGCCATTAAGGGTCACCTATGAATATATTTAAGAATTTCTGGAAACAGTTTTGTCTCCATCCCTGCTACAGCACAGTCACATCCTTTACTTTGGAAGAAGCTTTGTAACTTTTTCTACGTCCCCTCTCTGTAGTCAAGGAATTGGGAACAAGGGCGAACAGGATTCTGACCAACTGCTATAAACCTGTACTGGAATAATAAAATTGCTCTTATTTTATCATTCTAGAAAGCATCTTGGTTTTTGGATGGGCGGTAAATTTTTTCCCTCTGCGATTATGATCATTTCTTCATATTTATATTTTCAAAATATTTTTTTACAAACACAATAGCAATAAGGTTGCTTTAGGGAGAAAATATTCACTTTTTTCCATGTTTGATTTTTTTCTGACCACAAATCAGCTTGCTTCTTGGTTTGTTTTTTTCCCTCTCTGAAACATATAGAGTATGACTTTTGGAAATGAAAATCAGTGAAAGCCTTGGGTTCAAAACACTTTTATCTGATTCTCTCTAACTATTAGAAAAGCATTTCCAAAATTGGGGTTTTTTAATCATTGTTTTCTATATGGGAGAAATATTAAGTAATATTGTAATGTCAAGCTTCACAACATTTAGAAATACCTGAATTAGATCAGGTTGCTAGCTTTGCTCATCTCCAGTATATTTAGGAAGGAGGAGTCATAAGGACAGGGTGGAATTTTCTTTAAGATATGAGATGTGGCTTTTTTTTTTTTTCTCCCTGCCTGCGAATGGACCAATGCCAGAAGAAGAATTGGGGTTTGTGTTGCCAAACAAAGCTGTTTATCAGGGTGGAAGGTGTTCTCTGCTTGATCACCCCTGGAAGGAGGCAGGGTTGGGATTCACAGTTTAGGAGGTTGAAAATCCCCTTGGAGAAACTAACGTGTTCCCTTCCCTGCTGCGGGGATGTTGAACAAATCTCTCAAGATTGGTTAAAGAAGTCCTAGGTGCAAGTCCAGGATTGCAGTGCCTGAAATCCTGCTCACAGGTGGGATCAGCTCAGGCTGTACCTGCCTGCCCCTCGTCAAACCCAGCTGGGGCAGAGCAGGGTGCTGTAGCGCTCCCTTTCCACACCCATCTTGGTTTTGGTCTGTCTCTTGAAAGAGTTTTTGCTACTCGAGCACAGTCAGTGGCTTAAGGCAAATTTCCATGTCTTAGAAGCTGTGCATTTGTTTTACACGGGTCTCAAAGCTTGTCACGTGGTAGCTGGTTGTAGTCATTGCTGATGGGGATAAAATTGAAATAGTGGCATAAATTTCTCTAGCCTTGCTGCCTCTATGCAGGCCAATTATTTCAATTGTTTTGATTTTTTTCCCCACCCCTGTACTTTAAAATTGACTTAATGGAGAACGACAAGCTTCTGCAGTATCAACATAAAATAAGTGTTTCTCTATCCAGTATAATACTGTAAGTTTTTATTCTAGTGTTATAGCTCTATTTCACTGTGCCCACAGTTTCAATGCTTTCCCCCGTTATGGACACAGAGCCTGTATTTTATGCCAACAAAAATATTTACATGGAGGGATTGCACTGGACTGGAATTAACTTCGGTATCCATCATGACCTTAAATGTCATTAGTTTTTAACAGCTGTGCTGTTTAATTGCATCAAAATTTCATGAAAAGAAACAGACCTAGAATAAAAATGTAGAGCACATATAATTTAAGATTATTATTCCATTTTACGTGTGTGGTTTGATTTAAAATGTATGCTAAATGTTCAGCAGACTGCCCTTTGAATAATTAGGAAAATTATACCTGGAAGTTATGTTATGACCAATTTAATGTTAAGTCAGTGCAGTTCTCAGAAATCAGAATTTTTCTGTCACAAGCGTTCTCCTTTCTAAGATTTAATTCTTTTTAACATTAACATCGGAAATGACACATTTGGTACCTGGAAATTCCAGTTCTTGAAATCAAATTGTAAAGAAGGTTTGGGGTTTGTTGTTGTGGTTGTGATGGGCATGGGGCTTCCAATTCATTCTCTGACCAAGAATTTGAAAAATGCAGAGCTCAATGACATGTAAAAGCTCATATGTTGATATCATATATCTCAAATTCTGATATTATGTGCAAACTGTAGAAAACCTCTTTCATAATGTGAAGTGATATTTGCTTCCAGGTGAAACAGACACTGGGATTTTTAAAATAAAATAATAATAAAAAAATCCTATTAAGACATATACTGTAGGGTTATGTGAAGTATATTTTTCTTCCAGTATATTCAGGATATCACCTCTCTGTTACTCAGTGGTAAATGTACATTGAAATCAGTATGCTTTCAAGTAAATCCCCCAATGTAGCTTTTGTATACTTTTCCATGTGTATATGCAAGTACGTGTATGTACAAGTATTCTTCTGTTTCATTTTTTGCTCATTATGGGTTAAAAAAAGAAATCCATTCTCACCATGTTCCTGGGCAACCGGCTCCAGGTGGCCCTGCTTGAGCAGGGGGGTTGCACCAGATGACCTCCCAGCCTCAGCCACCCTGTCCTTCTGGGACTCTGTATCCCTTTTCAAATATACCAAACAGTTGCTCTTTTAAAAAGGCTTCATTTCTCCTTCACCAGAGCCTTTCCCCCTCTTTGCACTGCCTGCCTGCTGCAGCTGCAGAGCGGGGCAGTGCGCATACAAAGCTTTGAAAAGCCCGTTCATGGCACGGAGAAGGAGCTCTCGTCTCTTAAAAGAGGGTCCTTTTGAACTACCCACAGCCGTAGCATTTACCTCACTGGCAACTGAGATTACACCTTTTAGATAGGATCTTTACTCTCACCTTTTTTTCCCAGTAAGTGTAGGAGAGCGGAATGGATTTATTTTTTCCCTGACACTATATGCAGTGTTATTTGGAAGACTGGCCATGTTAACATGTGATTTCTATTATGCTGTGTATTGAGAAGTATGAATTTTACTTTTACCACTTCCTAATCTTTTAGTCCAGAATGAATTGCTCAGATTTTAGGATGTGCTGCAGAAATTCCTCCCCTCTTCTTGTTTGCTAGCTTTTTAAGGTGAGGTAGGGAAAATTACATAAAGGAACTACTAATACTTGATTAGAAGTTTTATTTTTTGAAACGTTAAATAATGGACAATTGCTTCAGTGCTGTAAGCCATTTCTTGCTAATTTAAATTAAACTACATCCAATAAAAATGAAGTTCTCATTCCTCATGTTTTGGGGCTTTTTTCCCCCCTTTTTTTCTTTGATTGTTGCATCTGCTGAAAGAAGACTCTGTGCTCCAAAGCATTTATAATGTGCCAACCCCAAAAGACCGCGGTCTCTAGGATTTCCTTTGACATATTCATGCTCAGTCGTACAGTTTACAGTAACAAGTAAGGCTGAAGAATCTCGGACAGAAAACAAAGACTTGATAAAGAATAGTGTACTTTGAAATTTCACATCTACTGTATTTTTACAAGATATGACTCACCTTCCTAGAAAACTGTAACGAAGTGTTTGTTGTCACAGCAGCTGACGCTGCTTTAGAAAGATATCCTTTGTTAAACTTGCTGTGGTTATTCTTCTGGAAATTTTGGGAAAATAGAATCAGTTTTCAAAATCATATCCGTCAACAATGTCTATCTTATTCTGCATACAAGGGATTTAACTTGTGCTCTGTGGAAGAGGGAGGCGAAGCCATTTCTCTCCTTCCTATAGCGATGACAGTCAGAAAAGCAGCGAAATTCTGTTTCTGCTTTGTAATGTCTGTGAGAAGTGGTTAGGCTTTGGCAGATGGATGTGAATTGCATTTTGATTCTTTTCAAAAACTCAAGTCAGTATTCAGGGTGAAATTTAAGGTCATGCCATTAGTCAGAGCAGTTCCGGTTAGACAGATCTGCTATTCAAACTGACGGTGCCCCCCTTTCAATAGGAAGGAATAAGGGAAGCTGCTGACGAGAAGTGATGACAGCTGCTGCCAGCAGCAGTGATAGTGGATTCAGTAATCTAATAAACTGGGTTATTATCCTTTTTAGGGTCAAATGGCTGAATAAAACCGATGTGGAGTACTTTTAAAATACCATTTTTAGAGCAGTTCTTCTATGCAAATTGTGATTTTTGAGGAATGCAATATTTAAACCTCTATGTATTGCTATTATAACCTTTGTTCTGAATCACCCTCATAATGAATGTACAGGTAATGATAACTTACATCCCGTGTAAATAATCAATGCAAAATGTTATTGACATTCAATGTAGTATTTTATTTATGTTTCATCTCTCTTTTCTTTTTCCTTAAAACAGAAGATGGTATTGTAATAGAGATTGTAAAAGTATCCCTGTACTGGGGACTCAGTTTTGGGGCCAGTCTTGTTTAACATCTGTATCAGTGATCTGGATGAGGGAATTGAGTGCGCCCTCAGCAAGTTTGCAGATGATACCAAGCTAGGCGGGAGTGTCGATCTGCTCGAGGGTAGGAAGGCTCTGCAGAGGGATCTGGACAGGCTGGATCGATGGGCCGAGGCCAATTGTATGAGGTTTAACAAGGCCAAGTGCTGGGTCCTGCACTTTGGTCACAACAACCCCATGCAACACTACAGGCTTGGGGAAGAGTGACTGGAAAGCTGGCCAGCGGAAAAGGACCTGGGGGTGCTGGTCGACAGCCAGCTGAACATGAGTGGGCAGTGTGTCCAGGTGGCCAAGAAAGCCAACAGCATCCTGGCTTGCATCGGGAATAGTGTGACCAGCAGGAGTAGGGAAGTGATCGTGCCCCTGTACTCGGCACTGGTGAGGCCACACCTCGAATACTGTGTTCAGTTTTGGGCCCCTCAGTACAAGAAAGACATTGATTTGCTGGAGCGTGTCCAGAGAAGGGCAACAAACCTGGTGAAGGGTCTGGAGAACAAGTCTTCTGAGGAGCAGTTGAGGGAACTGAGGTTGTTTAGTCTGGAGAAGAGGAGGCTGAGGCGAAACCTTATCATGCTCTCCAACTACCTGAAAGGAGGTTGTAGCGAGGTGGGTGTTGGTCTCTTCTCCCAAGTAACTAGCAATAGGACAAGAGGAAATGGCCTCAAGTTGCATCAGGGGAAGTTTACATTGGACATCAGGAAGAATTTCTTTACCGAAAGAGTGGTTAGGCATTGGAACAGGCTGCCCAGAGAGGTGGTGGAGTCACCATCCCTGGAGGTGTTCAAAAAAGGTGTAGAGGTGGCACTTCAGGACATGGTTTAGGAGTCATGGTGGTGTTAGTTGATGGTTGGACTTGGTGATCTTAGAGGTCTTTTCCAACCTTAGTGATTCTATGATTCTATCATCCCAACTGGTAATACTTAATCGTGGTCCATTTTTCTGGCTAACAAACTTAGCAACAGCACATCAGCCATGAAGATAAGCAGGATCCCAGCATTCTCATTTGTTATAAATTTATCGTGTTTCATTTTGTCTCTGTCACCAGAAAGCAGCTTGAAGAGCAGCTTTCCCGGATCTCTGAGTAGTCCTCTGATGAGGGCAGGGTGCTGTGGTGGCCACAACTTCTGTCTTCAAGGGCTGGAAACAGGACTTTACAGTGCTCCAGCTCAGCCTTCCTTTTCAGGAGACCAGACTGATGGTCTTAGGAATAAGCCATGTTATGTAGGCTTCCTCCTCCTCCTCCCCTGCAAGCACAGCTGTGTAATATAAAATAGGAGAAAGAATTTGGCATCCAACGAGAGGATGGGATTTTTTTATTGCCGGTTATGAGGCTTGTTTGGTAGAGTACCAAGGGAAACTGAGAGCGTGGTCTGACTTCTCTCTTTTGCCATTTTTGGTCTTTGCCAATTTGGCACTCGCCAGAGGAAGACTTAATTTCATCTGGGAAAGAAACTAGCTGGCTCTTGGATACTGTGCGGTGGAAGTGTCTCAGCCCGACAGTTGTTGTTCCCAAAGCCGTGCCTCACAGGAAGCATTTTTTAGATTTTTTTGTTTAGAAATGGGGGAGAAGAGAGTACATGATCTCAGCTCTCAGAACAGCTAATAAAAATGACTAAATAAGTAAAAATGACAAATTTGTATGGTCTAAACATTAAGTGGGCTGAGAACAAGGTGTCCTGTATTTCTGATGACTGAAGGGAAAAGTCATAATCAAAAGCACGTAACAAACTTTTTAGTTCTAAAGACACATGTTTTTGAACTGTTCAGGTGGATTTACTTCAGAAAGTGACTTTCTGAGGGACTTTCTAACTTTAAAATGTGTTCTTAGATTTTACTTTTGTTTTTGAAAAAGCAACCAATCATGAAATTCAGATGATCCTAACTATCAACCACAGATTCAAACCCAGCCTTCAACACTCAAATGATGTCTTTTAAGGAGAGGTTTACCCAGTAGCAGGCTTCTTACTACTTCTGTCCTTTTAGTTCCTTAGCTACATGTATTTGAAACTTAATGGTCTGTGTGCCTGCAATAGGGATTTTGAGCATCTCCTTGAATTTAATGTAGAGATTGCTGCTATCTCAGCTTTAAACTTCACCTTGCTTATGAGAAAGTAGACTTGTGAATAGCAAAAGTACATCCTTCAGGGGAGCTGCACGTTGAGGGCAAATGTCCAACGTGCAGATTCTGGGCCAAGTGCTTTTGGAGGGCTGGTCATACCTATTTCACACTTTTTCTGAAGGAAAATCAGTAGCAATGTGAATTGTCCGCTCGAAAGCAATCAGGTGGCTTGTAGACAATTGCAGTTAGGGCTGTGGTGATCAGGAACAGAATTGTAGGAGCCAGCAGATCTCGTCCTTGCAAGTTCTTGCAGGCTTCTCAAAATCATTTATGGCCTCATCTTTGGTTTCCTCGGGTCAGTCAATGGCAGCTGCTCCCTGGAGAAGGAAGAATTTGGTTCTTATTCCCAGAACTGACCAAAGGGAGCATCTCAGGGCCCATGTTCGTCTCCCTGTGGTTCATCTCTCTCTGAATCAGATAGGCTCATAAATCTTCAAAGACTGTTGAAACCCATTTTTCCTCTTTAAATACCTAATCGTTAGTGGCTGATACAGCTTTTTCAGTCCTGATGAAATCAATGCTGTCTGCTATCGGTTCTTCGGAATCTCCTCTAAAAAGACACATTGAGCACAACTTTTCTGCTGGCATCAGCTACCTCACTACCATATCCCCATCAACAGGATGTCTTTATGGGTTCTGTGAAATTGTGAAAACTGATGCACTTTCTCAGGTTTTTTTTCCAGTATTTAATGGATCCAAGTTCCTTGCAGGAATAAGGAGTCTGACTGTCTTGTTTTGGTCCACCTAGTGCCTGGGATTTAATGACGATGATCATTTGTGCAAAATACAAGCTTGTTACCCGAAGTCAGTAATCCATGAAAGAAGGCCTTCCCACTCCAGTAGGCTTTGTTGGGGAGAAGGAGTAACTGATCTTTGGATCAGAAGAGCCATATATCAGGTCCTGGTGACTAACTACAACTTTCTTCAGCATGACAGAAGCTGACAGCTAGACTTGGCAGTGCTAATGATTCAGCTGCAGTGTTGTGTATAGATTTGGGTGCTGCAATTCAAGAAAGATAAGAAACAAATGGATAAAGTCCAGAGGGGAGAAATGAGTGCTAAGTGTTTTAGAAAACATAACTTTCTGAAAGAGTGGAAGAATTGGGGTTGTTCCATGTAAGAAAAGCAGGTTGGGACATCGTTAGTCTTCAAATATAATACACATCTTGTTGCAAAGAGAAAAGAACAGGTTTTCCAGTGGTAGATAAGACAAGAGGCCAAAATAAAAGAAGAAGAAGAAGAAAAAACATTTAGATTTGAAATTTTCAACAAAAAGTATATTAAAGCACTGGAATAGCTTGCTGAGGAGATCATAGGAGTATTCAAAAGAAGATGTTAGGAACAAGGAGGAGGTGGAAAGGTTGAGGAGCATCAGGGA
>WAAD01002228.1:0-23931 GCA_013389945.1 Fregata magnificens
CAACTGGAATACTTTAGTAAAGGAAAATAACAATTTGCATATTTCACATTTACATGGTTAAATGTGTTCTTCTATGAAAACATCTTCAAATGCTACTTTACTATTATGTGTATATGTATATAATGCATATACATAAAGAGGCTTCCTGACTTCCCTGACTAGTTGGTTCAACAATTGTGAGTCCTTTCTAATGTAATTCTGTGTTATGTTCTCTTCTCCTTACTGAGTCCTGTTGCCCTGGGTGAAGGTGAAAAGGAAATGGTCAAAATCTCAAAGATCTTTAAAAAAAATTTAAAATATTTAATCCCCCCAAAATGTTGAACTGTGTCCTAAAACAAAGCAGTAAAACATGTTTATATTGATTGCTAACTTCCTTTCATACTTTGGCTACAGATGTTCTGCTCTTTCACCAGTTTTTGGAATCTATCCGTGTAACACTTCTACTCTTCAAATAATCCAGCTCCCACAGATGCAAGTGTGGCTGATTTTTGACCATATATTTTGACCATCTGAAAAGGTATTCCGTAATATCATGCATTTACCTTGATGTACACACAGTACAAGTAAAACACCTTATTTTAAGTTTTCATGGTGTTTACTGATAACTTAGAAGTTATAAAGTGAAATTGGTCATGTGTATGTTTTATGGATAGGCAAAAGCACAAATCTGTGTTTTGAAGGCAGACATTTCCTGGCTAAGATAAAACATGAGAGAGATTTGCTTTGAGTAACTTAAAGCTGATGGGCTTGGTAGGACAGCCAACTCATACTGAACGCTATCATCCATAGCTACTGGCAAACGTGTGCTGTAAGATACCAGGTATGATCATCCACTGAATTCACAACAGGGACAAGATGAACATGGCTCCAAGACACAATAAATTAGTAATAACCTCCACTATTATATCCCCAAACTAACAGTAAGAATAACTTTTCTGCCAGAAGGGGATACGCGGTAAATGTAGCACTGTAAGTTTGTTCCGATAAATTGATGTTTTAATGGCAGTTTCTGTACATTTTGTCTTCATTGCATGAACTACCAGTTACCTACAAAGCCTTTGCTTCAGTATTTCATGGCTTTTATGCAAATATTTGATGTTAATAGCTTCATTTTTTTTCTTGGTTTGCTTTGTATAGTTTTGCTGAGTTGCATTATGCAATCATTAAAAATGAATAGCCAAAATAAAAATATTTCATATTGGAAACCATACTTAAAAATTAATGGTGTTTTAGCAAAAGACTGTTTCCCATAATTTCACAAACACAGCAGAAACTTCATAAGGGAATGGTTAATCAGCTGAAGACAGCATTTATCTGTGCCCTTTCTACATTTGGTGCATTTGGTAAAAAACCCTATAGTTGCTTAAGCTATACAGGATTACACACACAGACCAGATAGTGCAAAGGTGGCTTAAAGCTACCTTGTCCTCTGTGCCATGTGCTGCCAGCTGGAGGTACAGCACATAATTCCCTTCCACTCATAGTGCTTAAGAGAATAGGTAATAACTTTCTACAAATTCTTGTGCTTTGGACAAATTACAGTTTCAGTTTTGTCTGTGGATAACAACAGTAACTCCACTAAAAAAAAGCTATTCAGGATATCCAGCAGAGAATAGACGAATAATGAGTCTTGTTTCAAGAAAACTAAAGCAAAGCCCCACAGATTGCACTAACTGGATTTACATAAGGCACAGCACCACAACAGCCTGATTCCTCACTGTTTCTCTTTTATGGATGGACTGCAAATCCATCAGTCTCATACAATCAGAGAATGCAGTAGTCACAACTGGATTTCCTCACTGATAAAGTTAGAAAGCATTCAAGGGATTCACTATGTACTTTAACTGGTGTATGTTAAAAAAAAAAGTAATATATTTCTAAGGAGCACAGGTGCAAACAGTTATTCAACATATTGGAAGATAAAGAGTGAAATAATAAAGGGCAGTGATTATCCCATTGTTGATTTTATATTCTTAATTGCTCACAGGTTTTTCTAAGTCAGTACCTGAAAGTCTTCATAGTGACAGGGAGAAGAAGGGAAAGAAAAAAGAAACAAAAACAGAGAAATAACCATGAAAAGAAATGGATATACAGATATGGCAAAAGCAATTGAAGACAGCAGTACTGGAGTCAGATTCCATACTTAGAGTGGGAAAGGTTTTACCGTTTGTTCTCTCCTGAATGCCCTGCCATCATCATGACTGCGTTTTTTTATCCCCTTAAATTATATTGAGCTCAGCAGAAAAAATGGCAGCTGAGATTCTTCTCATGAGTAGGTTTAGATTAGGCAAATTATGCATCCCCTTATTTTTACAAAGGATCAGCTTCAAATTCAATCCACTGTATGATTTTCAGTGAGTTTAACATATGATTATGAAGGTTCAGCTATTCCATTTTGGAAACAGTCCAATTTATGTTCCTCGTACTTGCACGTAGTTCTACTTTGCAGTCTTAAACGTTTCACTGAGGTGGACTTTGCATCTGCAAGTCAGAATGCCAGTGATTGATTACTGAAATTCTCTCAAGTACATAGTGAACATCAAACACAAGTGCGTACCCTGTTGGTATTGACTTAGAACTGATGATCTCATTAGAAAGCCCTAATTCTCAACATTGCTTTGGTTTACACAATCTTTAATTTATTTTAAAAAAGCTGATTGGCCAACTATTTCAGCCTCATGACTGTCTTCTCATCTTACTAGACAACTGCTTTGGTCTTTGAGCATTTAAAAGGTCATTAATCCAAATGCTAATGCAATCAATACTATATTAAATAAACTATAAAAAATAAATTAATATTAGGTAACCTGATGCATTGTGCCATAAGGTTTTAAAATGTGCTTCTTGTCAGCACATTTAAAATGATAAATTAAAACACTGCACCTTTCAAAAAATAATCCCAGGAAGCTTTTAAAATTACTTTCTCCACTATTTAAGCATTTGATTCATGGTGAAAACAGTAAGGAAAATACATATTATTTACTTTTTGGTTGAGCTAGCTTTTATAGTGATGCTATTTTTCACAAAACCATATAAGTATGTAAAATTGAATTTTAAACACAAGTGGAAATCTGTAAGTTGAATGAATTTGGCCTTAGAAATAGAACACTTATGTCTAATGTGTTGTGGGTGGAGGCTGATGCCCGGTTAACTGAAGCTCTAGAAGGCAAAGGAGATCAGACTTGACACATACCTCTATTTCAGACTGCAAAACCCCACAGATTATATACAAATATGTATTATTTTCTATTCTGAGAACATAAACCTCCTTCCAGCTATTTTATCTAAGCTGGGCCATCTATATGAATATCCTTCATATTCATATAGAATCATAGTTTTTCCATGGTTTTGTTGTTTCTGTATTTGCAAGCAATCCTGTTCAATAGGTCCCAATTCTGAGTGGCCAATATGCACTACTGTAATAATTTACTTCTCATAGAAATGGTGGCATAAAACCAGCATTTGCTGAAAGTTTTAGAAAGAGTATCCACATTTTGAAATACATTTATTTAACAGGCTTTCAAATAAAAAAACTAGTTGAGAAATCAATGTATATCCATCCTCCAGCACCCATCCATCTTGCATCCTGTGGATTTTAAATTTGAGGCATGAGAAAAAGTTTATTCATTTTTTAAATTCTTGGATAATGAAAACTGAGCTCTTGCAGCTACACCGTTAAAAGCTTTTTCCCTTTTATCATCACTGGAAAATCCTGCATATCTTCGGTACTTGCATTTGTGGTCTCTGCGCTATTTACCTTCCTTCTCAGATTTTCTTTCTGTGTCCAGGTCATTGTCTAAACAGCTCCTTTCTGCACCTTTGTCCTGAATGTTAAAACAATCACTGTGGACTTCTGGTATATCATGGTTCCTTTAAAATGCCTCCAGTATCTGATACTGATCATTTTCAGTCTTTCCAATGAACAGTTGCTAAAAAAATGCCTTTCTGGCAACGATACTTATCTTATTATCACTGGCATTCATTTCTCATTCACCGGCTGTACCAGCTTTTTAGGCTTTTTGTGCTCACCTTCCAGGCCCATCATCAGCCTGGCTTTCTCCTGTTCTGCCGTCTGCTAACAAATCTGTCAGCCTAAACTGCCAGCTGAAATGTTCAGCTGAGGAAGCTTTTGGGAGAAAAAAACCTCAAAAAACAAAAGGGTCACAATTTGTAACCACAAAAAAAAGGGTCAGAATTTGCATCCACAAAATGAAGACTTGCACTTTTGCTCCTGTAAAAATGAATGGAGTGTGCAGACTTCAGTATTTGCCTCTTCAGCCACCAACTTCCCACCAAATGGCTACAGTTACACCAAAATACAGCTGCGAGTATATTATTTGGGAGAAATTGTTAAGGAAAGAAAATTGTGTCTGATAAAGGTGGAAGTACCTTGTAGAAAATAATGTTGCACAGATTATTGCTATGTAATGATGACAATCTTAAAAAAATCACAGCTAGCAATACAACATAAGTGAGTGACTGCAGTTCAGCCAAAAGAAAGAAAGATTGATGAGAAAATAACTTGTTAGAGAAAAATAGTATTTCTTTACAGAATCTGCACCTTATGTACTGTTCAATTTGCTTGTAGTTGATCTTTCCCTCATAATCATTAGAAAAACACTTCTTTAGCAGGCCAAAAGCATGGAAAAGAAGGGCAGTGGAGTGAGTGGAAAGCCTGGGTCAAGGTTGGTTTCAGTTTATAAACTAATGGAAACAGCCTAACATAAAGCTGTTCTACTGTTAAGACAGTTTGGCTGAAGAAAGAATATTTTAATAGATCAAAGCTAGACTGCAGTGGATTAGTCTCTGACCAGCTGGCAGCTGATACAAAGACTGTGACCAGTATCGGTGCAGGTGAATATGGCTTAGCGAAGATTGCTTGTTCAACCTCATTGTGTCCTGGGTGTTTTGTTTTGTGGAGTATAAAGGCCTAGAAACTTTCTTAATTTAGAAAAGTATGAAAGCAAAGGGAATAATTGAACAGTCCTGTGTTCTTTCCACCTGGATCTAGAAGTGATTCACTGTAAGTACATCGTATAGTAACAAGACTCCAAGAAAAGCAAGACTACTGCTTGTAGCGAGCCTCCAGGAGCAGTATTGCAGAGGCTCAGTAGACAAAGCTCGCAGCACGAAGTGATGAAATGGCTCCTGCTGCTCAGAGGCAATATACCCACAGCAGTAACTCTTTATGTGGTGTAACTCAGCTTGGTAGTTTAACTGAACTGATAAGTGATGGTAAACAGGGGGCTTTAAAAACAATTTTCCTTGATGGAAAAAAATCAATAAAAAGCCAATCATACTTGGGTATGAAAACATTTTCTTTCACTTCATTTTACTTTTTTCATCCAATTTTTATGTTCCCAAGTGTCTTGTTTCAAGTATCTTAGATATTTTGCAACACCACGTTTGGGTGTTGCACCACCCACAAGGGGTCACATAATGAGTACAAGGAGAGCATAACTAAGTGATGTGTAACAAAGTAGCGCTCATTTGAAGGGTGCATCATGAAAAGAAATTCTTAGAAGAATATTGCGCAGAACACAGAGGATTTGAAATGACAGTGCAGAGAAGAGTGGTAGTGGTGAGAATATTAAGAGATTACAAGGTGTAAGTATTTCAATTTTGAAGAGGTTAATTTCAGAGCACTCAAGTATTGCTAGTCATACCAAGCTGAGCATTGGGGTAAACATAAAATGCAAATCACCATGGAAACATCCTTAGGTCACCAAGAAGCAACTGCTGGGGCTGAGCTACCACATGATTCAAAGGCTGCTCAAAGTTGTAAAGAGATGCTATTTGATTCACATCAGAAACATTCAATTTGCTTTTGTGGTGGGTTGACCCTGGCTGGACGCCAGGTGCCCACCAAAGCCACTCTATCGCTCCCCCTCCTCAGCTGGACAGGAGAGAGAAAATATAATGAAAGGCTCGTGGGTCGAGATAAGGACAGGGAGAGATCATGCAGCAGTTAACCGTGATGGGCAAAAGAGACTCAACTTGGGGAAATTAGCTTAATTTATTAACAATCAAATCAGAGTAGGATAGAGAGAAATAAAACCAGATCTTAAAAACACCTTTCCCCCACCCCTCCCTTCTTCCCAGGCTTAACTTCACTCCCAATTATTCTCTACCTCCTCCCCCGGAGCAGTGCAGCGGGGCAGGGAATGGAGGTTGTGGTCAGTTCATCACACGTTCTTTCTGCTGCTCCTTCCTCCTCACGGGGAGGACTCCTCACAGTCTTCCCCTGCTCCAGTATGGGGTCCCTCCCACGGGAGACAGTCCTCCACAAACTTCTCCAATGTGGGTCCTTCCCACGGGCTACAGTTCTTCACAAACTGCTCCAGTGTGGGTCCCTTCCACAGGGTCACAAGTCCTGCCAGCAAACCTGCTTCAGCGTGGGCTCCTCTCTCCACGGGTCCGCAAGGTCCTGCCAGCAGCCTGCTCAAGCACAGGCTTCCCACAGGGTCACAGCCTCCTTCGGGCATCCACCTGCTCCGGCGTGGGGTCCTCCACAGGCTGTGGGTGGATATCTGCTCCACTGTTAGCCTCCATGGGCTGCGGAGGGACAGCCTGCCTCACCACGGCCTTCACCATGGGCTGCAGGGGAATCTCTGCTCTGGCGCCTGGAGCACCTCCTCCCCCTCCTTCTCCACTGACCTTGGTGTCTGCAGGGTTGTTCCTCTCGCATATTCTGACTCCTCTCTCCAGCTGCAATTGCCCAGGTTTCCCCCTTCTTAAATATGTTCTCACAGAGGCGCTACCACCGTCGCTGATCAGTTCGGCCTTCGCCAGCGACGGGTCCGTCTTGGAGCTGGCTGGCATTGGCTCTATGGGACATAGAGGAGGCTTCTAGCAGCTTCTCACAGAAGCCCCCCCTGTAGCCCCCCCCCCCCGCTACCAAAACCTTGCCACGGAAACCCAGTACAGCTTTCCTAAGTACCATCTTGCATCATACTTTAATCCAGAGTAACAACAAACTACTAAGAAAATTCTTTGTGAAATTTTTATTCATTATTTTAAAATACTCACAGTTGTGAGTTTTCCCTAATTGCTGGAAATCTGGAGTTGTGAAGAATTCAAACAGTTAATGCATTTGCAGCATTTTTTTCAGTGGAGTCACTCAAAATGGAGGAAGCATGCTTCTAAAATCAAGTGCCAATGCAGGGTAATATTTCATTATGCATGTACTGCTGCACAGTGTTCTCAGAGAATAAAAGTTTCTCTGGGACAACAGTGCATCTATTTGCAGTGACTTCGAAGTATATTTGATAACAACTGCCAAGTCTGTTATTTGCGAGTGCATCGTCACTTGTTGCAAGCTCCATGTGTTCCTCACTTCTGGCATAAGTCACTTACATACTGAAAATTAAGATTACTCTGATTTGAATGAATTTAGTCTTCTTTTTCCATCTACATTAAAACTACCACCATCTAATAGTGGATATATTTTGATTTTTTTTAAAGGATGTTGTTGGTAAAGGATGAAACCCCTTCCCCAGAGTGGTTCCAACAGAGTGGTTTTCCTGGCTAATCAGCACCAGAACAACACAACCGTTGAAAAATACATTCAATTTGCTTTTTCATAAGAATCAACTGACATCTAAAAAAAGTAGAAAAGCCTTAGCACTGTCTAAGAGACATAAACATCAAAGAAACGTATGCAAGGAAATGTTCTGGTTTATGTCCTTAAAAAGTGCCTATTGTTCACATGGTATTTGGGTCAGCTGCCCCATCTCACAAACAGGAGGATCAGAGCAAAAGGAACACGTAAGAATGAAACCAACTGCTCCCTAGTGTTAAGCAAACACTCCACAAACATCTATCATTATCGCCACCTTTCAGGGAACACCAAGGGCTAACAGACATTCTGTGTAACTTCTGCTTATTGAGGACAAAGTTTCAATCTACAAGAGATAAAAATGTCCCAACCAACCTACTTTGGTTTCTGATTCTCTTCTACCACGGCCAAAATTTTAGAAATACTGAGGTATCACAAGAAAGATTAATTTTAATTTTTAATATTAGTTTTAAACATTGATTTTTAGTAAATTTTAGTAAATTTACTAAATTCTTTCAATCCCAAGTATAACTTATTAATACTACAACTTATGTATAAAAAGAGAGCAATAAAACAGGATAACTGGAATTGGAGAAATAATAACAGATGTCAGAATAGAGTGATATGGGCATTGCCTGATACTAGATTTTAAGAATGTCTGGTAATATTAGTTTTCAAGTCTGTTTAATAAAGACATTTTTCTTATTATTTTTGCAACTTTATTTTATTACGACTATAGGGAAAACATTATTTTAATGAAACAGAAAGAACCTAGGATTCCTCCTTGCTCTCCTTAGGGTGTTGTATGTTCTCAGAAGAATGTGTCTTAGTATTTCACTGATGTCAGGAATACAGGGCTCTCTCCGATTACAGCAGCACCACAAATGTATGAGGGCATATTTGCATCCTTCACATCTTCTACTATGTACAAATACAACAGCTACGAAGAATATGTCCCTAAGTGATTTTTAACCCCATTCATCAAATGCCGGTTTAACATCAAAGTTTCACCCTATGTTAATATCCTAACTGACAAATTTAAGAGACAGCCTTTACTATGAGTTTTTCTTAAAAGCAATGCAAGGAAGGATTAACTCTGTCATTCTTCAGAAGAAAGGGAATATGATTTCTAATATGCTCTTGGTGAGACGAAGAGGAAAGCAAGCATACCACACATTACAATGACTTGAATGACTTGACAGCTGTTAGCTAAACAATACAACATTAATTTTCAACATTTTTGCACATGGCTGGGTGAGAGATCCCTTAATCCCAGTTCCTGTTCCACTTCTGCCTCATTGTTGCTGTCTCCTTTTGTATCACTTATTATAATCAGTTTCTGCTGCATATTCCCTTTCACCTTATTATTGTCGCAAAACTAAGGTACTAGGTTAATTCAGACTTGCTTCCCTGGGGTACATTAAGATGGATTTAAGTACTTTATTGAGACAGTCTGACTTCAAAAGCTGCTTTATCAGTTACTACCAGAGAGACATCCATCCATGACAGCAGTAAACTAACCATAAATTCTCATATTCTATATGCTGAGTGACTTTCAAAAGGAGAACTATTGATTTTGTCATTTATGAATGGATTTAGTCAAATTAGTCTTTTCACTGTGCACAATAAGACAGCATTGTGATTAGGAATTAGAGGATAAAACTGTGTGGAACAAATGGAACTGCCATTTTTAGGATCCTCAGCACAAATTCAATAAGCTTTAGTTATGCCACCCTGATCATTTTGTTCATGACCAGCTACTCTCCATATTTTGATTATCTTCAAAGGAAAGGAAAAGTGGCCTCTGCCTTCAAGAGGCACTTTGCTCTCCAGAAGACTTAACCTTTCAACGAGCTCTCATGTCTTTACCTTTGAAAGAGCTAATAACTTGTTTGCCAAAATGGCATGAGTATTTACAGACATACTTGAAATCAGACAAAGATTACACAGTGAAATAAACAGAGAGACTCTCACTGTCAACAATAAATTAAGTTTGTGCTAAAAACATAAAATGTTTAGAGTGTAGCAGATATCACTAAGCATTATGCTACTCAAGCCTCTGAACTTTTCCAAACACAATAAGCACTGATAGGCCCTGGATACCTTTTCCTGAAGAGCCACTCCAGATGGTTATTTCAGTAGCTGGGCTGTATTGCTGGAAACAACAAGGCTAACACTTGTGTCCTGATTTTCATCCCCTTTGTGTGGTGTCTGGCATGAATATACCAGCTCACAGCTATATAGAGAATAGAGTGTCAAATGAAAAGCCACTGGGGAGGAGTTGTGCGCCAATACTGTGTAGCCTGTGTATTTAGGCATTTGTGCATCCAAATGCATGCACAAATGAGTATGCATAGAAATCTTAGGATGAAAAAATAAAATATGTTAACCAGCCCAGCATTTGGTACTTCTTAATTATTTAATTGAAAGGTTTCTGCATCTGAACTTGATTTTGCAACTGAGGAGCACAGAAAAGCCTAGATTTTTAGTTTCCTTCACAATTGCAATGTTATTTTCTAATCACTCCTGTGTCCAATTTTGTTTTATATTTTACATGCTACAACAGAAATTACAAGCCACATGCTACATCTGCATGCTGAAGAAGGCTCCTATGCATTCATATATTTGCTTGGAAATATGGACTGGTTACATTTGAAAACCTTAATACTATTTCCAAACTTATTATAGACCTAAAAGATTAATGTCATTGACCTGCTGTGCTATGTCCAGAGATGCCAGAAACAAAGTGAAAACAAGTGAATTTCTAAATGTAAAGTATTTCAGTCTCTGATCCCCTTCACTTTCAGGAGGAAATTGTGCATATCTTACATAGCTGATGTATGCCTGTGAAGCAAATCCAGTGCTTCTGGCTGGCTTCTATATTAACAGTTATGCCAGTAATTCCAAGAAGCTGGAACAGTCATAGGAGCTATACCTTACGCAGTGTATAATGAATCCACCATGTCCCAAAAGCATCAGTCAGTGCAGGTAGAAAGCAGCTGTACAGTATATACACAAAGTCACATACTTCTCAAAAGCTTTTGTCTTACTGCATGTGCAATATACAACACACCTTTCAGAGGAGGAAAACATCATTAGTGCCTTGTAGATATGCTGCAGTTTTTAAAAATATATTTAAAAGAATCTTCTTAGAAAACTCCAACACAAACCAAAACAAAACCCAGATATTAATCACATAATTACTTTTGGTTTTTTCATTTTACAGCCAAGTGTTAGGTGCAGATATTGTCCCCATTCCAGAGATGGCAAAGGGGAAACTGAAGTTTGTGCCAACACATTCAGGCTTAACCACTGCCTGTTAAATGGAATTGATGGGGAGACAAAAAACTTGATGGCTTGGCTAGCTGTGGCTGCTGGGTTCTTAAACCCTCCACAGGAACCTTACTCAGGTTTCTGACTTCAGTTACTAAGTTTTAGTGCTGGTTACATGACTTGTGCAAGCTTATACAGCACATACATGGCAGAGCCAGGTATAGAAACCAGAAAGGTCCCTCGGCTCAGACTTTTAAAAATCAATAACCACTATGTCCTAAGTACATTGCAAACTTGTCCTACAATTCAGTGAGCGTAACAAGCCTGATTAGGAGAATACACATTGGATATTTCATGGCTAAGCAAGCAATACGTTGACTATAAAATTTATGATCTACTAAACACAGCAGATTATTTAATATTAATATCTTTATATTCCTCAGATGAACCATGTTAAAATGAATGAAGTATAGCCATTCCCACCAAAGGATAACATGATTAAGTTACTCAAATATCTAAAATAAATGGATAGGGATGTGAAATGGAAAAAAAATTTATATGGAGGTAGGAACCTGTCTGAAGTCACTACCATTAATTATGACAGGAATGGAATGACGACTATCTCAGCTTAGTATGAAGATGGGTGATTTTTTGTAAGAAATTAACAGATAACTTTCTTGGAGACAATACCAAACATAATAGCAGATTAAAAAACAAACAAACAAAAAAAAATAGAAAAACCACCGATGCACAGCCATGCTTATGCAAAACAGGAATATAGTACAGACTTAATTATAATGATATCCTTCGGCACTGAGTCTGAAGCAGATGCGAAAAGTTAAACACATTGATGTGCTTCACTGAATAAGAATAAAAAGGAAGAGAGTAGCTAAGGTATCAAGCAAAGGCAAGAAAACCTCAGTGTTTTGAGATTTGAGTATAGCATAATACAAATATTTATTGGGCTCAGTGCTATTTCCGGTGTATTAATTGTGTAACAAGCAGAAGAAAACCCATCCTGTCTTTGTCTTCTGTCTTCTAACATCACACACCATTACTTAGAACAGGTGCTTTAAAATAGGGCATTAATGACTTTTGAGACATAATTATACAAAATAATAACAACAACCACTATACTGAAGTTTTTGTAATTTAAGTGGAAATATATAAAGACACGACTTTAGCTGGTTCATCAGAACAATACTTAATTGTAACATTTACATGGAAAGAGAGCAACTGCTTCAGTTGCTACTGCAGCTTTCATTTAGTCATGTTAATGATATCATGTTATCTGTGTAAGAAGGACGTGTATAATGTCCCTGAGCCCTACTGCAAGTTAGGACATACTAGGAACATATACTTGAGAGCATTTTCAGGAAGATACTTTGTCAGTCTCCTACCAGAAATTGTTACTGGAAGACACTACTTCTTTTGTTGCTGAAAAAAAGTAGCTTTTTAGCTACACAACAAAAATCTCTTTGACAGTCTAGGACTTACTGTGCAAACGCTTAAGCCAAGGGGATTTTAATCATCAACTTTAATGTGTTTAACTGAGCCCTAAATAATCCTGCCATTACTATGGCTGGTAAACTGTGTAAGCTCAACTGCTGTGTTACTCAGAAAGAACCCTACAAAAAAATAAATCATACAATCTCTAGCATCATCATTTGGAATATCAAAGGTATTTGTGTAACAGGTTTGTTTATGCAGCAGTAATTTTGCTCTCCATTTTCCCTTGCTATTAACTAATAATGCAAATCAAAATGTTCTTGCACAGAAAAAGAGCCAGCTGTAAACAAATGTTACACCCGCGGAGGCTTACGTTTTCCCTTATGAAAAGCAATGCGTTGGATAGTGTTATATATTTATAATAAAAGATACCCCAAAATATCCCTGCATACAACTTTATTTAGAAGGAAGGGAAGATTTAGATGTTCTGATAAATCTGTGATAAAAAAGGCACCCTGAAAACTGATGATTTTCTGAACTTGAAAATCCATGAAGAGTTATGCAACCAAAATGACAGATCTGAGGTACAGAATATTATCCATATTATTATTTTAACACTGGTCTAAATTCTGGTTTCTTTATATAGCTAACCCAGTCTTTGTAAGACTCTATTTACAGCCTGACACATCTGAAAACTGATACAGTGAAAATGAAATCTTCAACTTTTATGGTAATTTCCACATTTCCACATTTTTCTTATGTGCTGTCCTTCCCAAAATAATTCATTCACTGACAAAAATTATTTGAATAATCTTTATATATACAACTTTCTGTAGAATGGAAACTAAAGAATAAAGAAGCGAGCTGAATACCTAAGTACAGTCTGAAACATTAGGATGCATGAAGATTACGTTATTCACTGCACAAGTTTTCACTGTTAGAAAGAATTCCTCATCAGGGAAAATCGATCCTGAGCCTGGAATGCTATACACTGAGTACAAGACATTTACCATCAAAGGTCTATGAATATATTTGGCATTACTCCTGTTACGACCAAAGGAAACAAAAGCAATTATTGCATCTTAATTAAGGGTAAACACTGGTAGGCATATGTTATCTACAAGAATAGCTATGTGTATGAATATGACTAGATCTAATCTAAAATGAGTGCTGAGATTAGCCAAAATCCTTTAGACATTATCTCTGTGTAGGACTGTTTTTATAATCTTGTTCTAAGGCTAAGATCAATGAAACCTTAAAGAAGGATTTAGTGATGCTGATAGGATTTTCTCTTTTTGATAGATCGTTGGGTGAAAAAAAGCCATATTAATAGGAATACATGAAAAAGTTTCTTGATGGTGCGCTCACACTATATGTAATACCCGTACTGTAGAAATGAGTTGTAAAACAATCCTTTATTAATGTACAAAACACTTTTTCATATTGGTAATGCTACTTCAGATGCTCATGAAACGTGAAACTTTCTGAGTATAAGATACCAAATTTAAATTGCAAAGAAAGGAGATTTGGGCAAAGATTAAAGCTAATGAATATACTGAAATCTGTCTCAGCTGGATGAATCTTATCTAAAGATAATATCTTGCTTCATATGCTTTCAAACATCCCAATCCATTAGTGACACTTCTATCTCTTGATGGGGTATTTTCTTTAGCAGCAAATGGGTTATATATAATTATTGTCCACATACTATAACCCTCTGCTGAAACACATTCAATTCAGTTACGTGAGAGAATAAAGGTTCTTGGCATTTTTCAAGGTCTTTCAATCCCAAATAATCCAGGAATAAAACAGAATCTGCAGATAATCTAACAGTCACTGAAAAAGGGGAACTGCTAGTATAAAATAAAATCCCAAACTCCCCCTTTTTCCTGGAATATGTAAAAAACCTATTTAACAGCAGTACTTTTACATGACAGTCATATCTGAACCACTATGAATGGTTTTTATTCCTAATTTCAGTAATACCAAATAATCATTATACATTAATACTACAGATAATTACTGCTGTCAAAACAAACTGTCCACCTTCATTTAGAATTAGATGCATTTATTTTCCTAGACAGCAACTTCAGTGAGACAGAGTTATCTTTCTATGAATTGCTGTATGATGTTCAAATGCAGATGAGAAGGAGAACTGGTTCAAGAACAGACAGACATACAGCAATAGCTGAAGTGAAAAAAAGGGACAAATATGTGGATGGGAATAACAGATAAATAGAGCAGGTAAGAAAGGAACAAAGATCAGGCAGAGGAGGATGAGGGCGGAGGTTGGAGAAAGCTGAAAGCAGGTTAAGAGGCCCATTAAGCCAAGTACAGTAGGCTGTGGCTCATTAAAAAAAAGATCTAGAAAAAGGGCAAGGTGGGGGGTTTGAAATATGTCAGGACTGGAAAGTAGTTTAAGGACAGTGAACACAGTGGAAGTGGGGAAAAGAATATGCAGGAACTAGTTGTTATATAAAACTTCTATGCAGTATATGTACATTTAGCAGTGATTTTACCAGGAGGCAGTGTTTTACAGTGAAACTACCAGCTCCTTCTTGCCTTTGAAGACAAGCACTTCAGCCCTATGGTTGCAGCCACCGTCCTAGAATTCCTATGTCAGGACAAAAGTGAGCTACCTAAAGGAAACCATCAGGGTACCTCAAGCAATAACTAAAATGCTGGTTATTTTTAGTGAACAAATTGCCCAATTCAGCAATCTATTGCAGTAGTGCCATCAGGCAAAGGAGAAAGCAAATTCAGTAGGTTGAAAGATAATGCGATACGCAGATTGGACACTTCTAAATTCTACTGTGAATGCAACAGTAGCGAACTGAAAACTATATCGATGCAAACTGAAGTAAGAGATGCTGCACATAGGAAGATAATTAAGCGCTAATTAGTACAAATCGGCTGAAAGTAATTTGCTAGGTTTTTACTACCAGACAGGGATAATTCCACAAGTCAAAAAGCTTGCTTACTTTTTTTTTTTTATCCCCATCCCAGGGCATTTACCTATCACCAACCACGATGGGCATTTTAAAAATCCCACAGAAGATTTGAGCCACATCCTCAGTTCAACTGAACTGTAATGTTTTACATCTGAGGCGTCTCAGAGGGTGATTCAAGTGAAGAAATATTACTAGAAACAGATGTGAAGGGAAAATATATTTTAGTGTCCCACAGAGCACTGAGATTTCAAAATCCTCCCATTTTGCACTGAAACAGTAATCTAAGGAAACCAAGAGCAGGAAACCATTAAAAAGGAACAAAACCGGGAAACCTCATGAAAACTGTCCACTTGTAGTCTGCTTATCACAGCACTGCTCTAGAATATGAAAAAGACGGGTTCAAATCCCTGCTCTGATTTTCACACAGCAATTCAAATCCGGAAAATGCTTTTCCAATCCAAAAAAGCTTCTTTCAAATCTTGTGCATTCCAGCAAAGCTATGTTTTTGACAAGCCGATATTTTCTGATAAAAAACCATTTGTCAAAAATTTCTGATATAGAATATCTCTGCATACATGATATATTCAGAAAAACAGTCACTCACAGACAATATATAGTATTACAGTAATGGTTAACACTCCCTATCTCCTAAAAAAATAGTCTTCAGTTCTTTTAAAAGAGAGGGTCTTAACTGTATGAAAAAGATTATCAAATTTCCTGCTTGTTACAGAAGGGCTGGGCTCAGCAATTCATAAAGAGACGATGTCGGTATACCAGCAGTCACATCAAAATGTGCAAAACATTTTAAAGTGTTGATTGTAAAATGCTGAGGTATATTAATGTCGTGGAAGAATTTGCTTGCATATTTGGCTAGAAATTTAGATCTGAGAAAAACAGTGTCATGGGTAACTTAAAACTGGTCATTTGTGAGCATTCAGTTAATTATTTTTTTTATTGTCTCTTTCACATGTGCTTATTCTCTTTCAAAGAAAATACACTGATAGTGTTGGTGCCACACTTACATTTCAACACAGGAGCTAATCCAGATGAGAACCTGACTGTGTTTTAATTGCAGGATTAAAAGGCTCAGGCAGAATTGAGTAATATTTTAGTGGCCCTTTTAAGGTAAATGATATGTTTGTACATTTCTCAGAGTGTGTAATATCTGCCTGAGAGACTGGAGTTTGTATGAAGAAACAATTTCCTGTCTCCCCCTGGTAAATAATGTGTTTAAATAGAAGTTCTACAAATGTGTATTATGTGTAGACTGTCTCTGAAGGAACTGTTCTAGTCTGATAGCTAAATACCTATTTATAAATGCTTTAAAATCCATATTACAGACCGCCAAAGTGTAATGGTTCTTCCTGGAATGGTTCCAGGCTCTTATGCAAATACATATTTAAGATGTATAAGATGTATACCATTTATATTAAAACAGGCATACACACAAAAAGAATCCACCCATCGGGAATAAAACAAGTAACACACCCTGGACTCGGTCTGAAATGCACCAGAGTCTTTGCCCAAAATTATTACTTTCCATTCACTTTGATTTGAAAGCACTCAATATCCTGTAGCAAATGTTCAGCACCCATCAGAACAGCAGGATAGAAAAAGACTATAAGGAGTCAAAAAGATAGGTTGTATAAAACACTTACTTAAGGATGGGAACCTGAACGTATGCGCAGCTCCATTAGTAGATGAAAAGGCTATACACATTTTTTTAGATGGTAATAAAAAGGGGAGTCAGGGTGGGGCCTATTAAATGTACACAGTCCCCCCCCACTTTGCCATTACACACATGAAACCCTGAGGGCAAACGATGCATTCTAACATATACCTGTGCTTTTAGTAAGCAGTGGAAGGTCTGATCCTTCATATTTACACAATTGCATATGCATGATACATACTAATTCTTCCTGCTTTTAGAATGGGAAATATGTAGAGCAGGCTGGATCTGGCAGACTACTTTTCCACCCAGAACAATTGAAGTTGTCTTGCTCGTAAACCCCACGGAAAATGGAGTTTATATTGCTAAATCCTTTTTAACGTCAGCTATAGGACCACACAAGACACCTCTGAAATATTATTTTATGCTAATTTTATGATCCAAAGCCAGTCTTTGAGGTGTATCTTTCCTTTTTATTGGCTGTCCTTCAGATGAGAATAATTCTGAATACACCTGTCATGATTAGTGCCTGTTCTATGTATGTTCCAGAGTGCCATTGTATTGGGTTTCTGTGGCAAGGTTTTGGTAGCGGGGGGGGGGGCTACAGGGGTGGCTTCTGTGAGAAGCTGCTAGAAGCCTCCTCTATGTCCCATAGAGCCAATGCCAGCCGGCTCCAAGACGGACCCGTCGCTGGCGAAGGCCAAACTGATCAGCGACGGTGGTAGCGCCTCTGTGAGAACATATTTAAGAAGGGGGAAACCTGGGCAATTGCAGCTGGAGAGAGGAGTCAGAATATGCGAGAGGAACAACCCTGCAGACACCAAGGTCAGTGGAGAAGGAGGGGGAGGAGGTGCTCCAAGGCGCCAGAGCAGAGATTCCCCTGCAGCCCATGGTGAAGGCCGTGGTGAGGCAGGCTGTCCCTCCGCAGCCCATGGAGGCTAACAGTGGAGCAGATATCCACCCACAGCCTGTGGAGGACCCCACGCCGGAGCAGGTGGATGCCCGAAGGAGGCTGTGACCCTGTGGGAAGCCTGTGCTTGAGCAGGCTGCTGGCAGGACCTTGCGGACCCGTGGAGAGAGGAGCCCACGCTGAAGCAGGTTTGCTGGCAGGACTTGTGACCCTGTGGAAGGGACCCACACTGGAGCAGTTTGTGAAGAACTGTAGCCCGTGGGAAGGACCCACATTGGAGAAGTTTGTGGAGGACTGTCTCCCGTGGGAGGGACCCCATACTGGAGCAGGGGAAGACTGTGAGGAGTCCTCCCCGTGAGGAGGAAGGGGCAGCAGAAAGAACGTGTGATGAACTGACCACAACCTCCATTCCCTGCCCCGCTGCACTGCTCCGGGGGAGGAGGTAGAGAATAATTGGGAGTGAAGTTAAGCCTGGGAAGAAGGGAGGGGTGGGGGGAAGGTGTTTTTAAGATCTGGTTTTATTTCTCTCTATCCTACTCTGATTTGATTGTTAATAAATTAAGCTAATTTCCCCAAGTTGAGTCTCTTTTGCCCATCACGGTTAACTGCTGCATGATCTCTCCCTGTCCTTATCTCGACCCACGAGCCTTTCATTATATTTTCTCTCTCCTGTCCAGCTGAGGAGGGGGAGCGATAGAGTGGCTTTGGTGGGCACCTGGCGTCCAGCCAGGGTCAACCCACCATGGTCATCATGGCTGAATGTAAGCAAAAGTTATTGTATATACATATTCTCTCCTGATCTGCTGCTCTTGCTGTTTAGGCTGAGACTCAGAGACAGAATAGTAGTTCACATACACTGAACATGTGGAAATCAACCGTTTGTGTTCAAAAGATCCAAGAAAGTACATTCTTTACCATTTCTAATGAACAAATGGGGCTTCAATACTTCTATTGATACAAAAATTATTACAAGTTTAATTATTAAAAAAAAAAAATCTGACTTCAATTGAGCTTCCTTTAGTAATACAAAAACCAAAAAACCCCCAAATAGCTGCCACATCTGCCTAGCTCTAAGCATGTCCAAGGCTTTGGAGCCGAGCCATGCACTTCAGGAGAATGAAAAAAATGTCTATCTATACTTTTGACATTGTTTAAAGAGAAGTTTCCTTCTTAGCTCCATTCCCATTCAATCTCACTGGACTAAACTCTCACGGCAGCATGCATCCTACTTCAAAAGATGTCTCGAAGAAGGAATTCTGAATTAAAGGGACAAAAGTCCTATTTAGGTATCCTGGAATAGAGATATAATAGCATTTAAGTGTGGCTTTAGTCTCTATTTATTCTCTAAATAGACTCATTTGACATTCTTCCAATTCTTATTCAGTCAAAAGCTGAGAGATGGTTAGTAACCGCTACTCTCAATGGTTTTCAACAGGATTTTCAAGTAATCTTGATTCTATTAAAGGGCAATGCCCTGTTTACTTTAATGGGCCAGACTTTGGTCTGATGCACATAAAATACCTGGGTAAAGATTAGAAAATTAGGTCATCAGCTTTCCAGCCTTTTGAGGGTAGGGAAAGAGGGGTACTCCTCAGTGCCACTAAATCTACATATAGATAACTGCACTTAAGACAGCTGTGCTCTATGGGGAAATTTTCAAGTTGTAAATAGACTCAAATGTTTGCCTTTGTATTTGAGTGAAGTGGTTGGTCCTGAAAGCAATTTGACACATTTTATTCAGTTATCAGCTGCTACTAACATAAACAGTTTTGAAAATCTCAACTAAAATACATCTGTGATCATTTGGGCTGGATGAAACAGAATGGTATGTGGCTATTTGGGAAAACAATAAGCAAGAAGCATTCACTGGAGTTCAGAATTTAATATTATTCAGATGAATCAGTGAAACATTGGGTGTACTGCTATTTCAGACAGATAAGCTGGAGTGAAAGCACATTCTTCTTTTCATCCCTATTAGCAAAGTGCAGTTCTTTTTCCACATTGTACAAGGCCTGCTGTTTTCTCTTTTTTTGTGTGTGTGTATTGTGCATTTTATAGCTTTACAGTTCATATAAGGGGTCAGATCCTGAGAGATGATGAGTGATTGCTATGCATACTGGCTTAAATAGGCGTTCCAGAAAACCTGCCTCCATTTAAGATTCAGTTGTCTTTACATATTGTTTACATCGAGCTCATTGCCAGTTTTTTGAAACAAGGGGAAAGCAATTGCCTTGAATAACATATTATTTCCTACTGTGTAGATAAGTGGGAAAGCATTCTCCTTCCTTTATACTGCAAAAGAATTTGTCTACAGTTAATATATTTTTACCTACTAAGTCTCATACATCTAGCACAGAAAACAGACTCGAGGAGGTTGGTTCTTTTTCAGACAGGGATGAAAAACTATGACTTTTGTTCTAAAAAATTACTAAGTGAAATAGAAGATAGAGCCAAAAGCCAGGACCCGCAGTTACTCCTAGGTTTGGAAAAACTATGAGTTTTTAGAATTGCCTGTAAGGTACTCATGAAACTTGGGATTCAGAAAGCATAAAATGCTAAACTCCAACTTCCTTGACGTTTCATATCCTTCAATCAGTTTAGATCTTTGAATCTATGTAAGCTGACTCTGCAGTCTATGCTTTTATTCTGATTGATTTGATGTAACTAATGATGTAAATAGTTGGACAGAGCAGCAAGCAAACTACGTAAAAAGAGTGGAGTCTACAAGGGTGTGCCTTAGCAACTTTTTTTGGAGGGTAAGCTTTCCTGATGAATCAGGCTTATTCCTCAGTATTTTTCCATTCTTGTTTTTACTGCATGAAGTACTGAGGGAGAACATTCTGCCTTGTTCATATTTTGCCCAGAAATTCTCTATTATTTGCAGATATGCTGTCTTTGATGGTTTAGCATAGATAATTTCATACCCGTGCATGCCAAGCTGTTATCCCTCTAGAATCTCAGCATTATTTCCATGGTATCTCTATATTCTTCAGCTGTCATTAAAGTATTTTGCATGATACCTGCTCTTAGAGATATATTATCACGTGCTCTTATCTTGATTCGTATTATATTTATCCTTAGAAGTTGTGGTTTTGCCAACAGGCTTCCTGAGGCCTTAATCCTACCTTGGTAAAGGAACTGACTCTATTAGTGAAAACTGTACAATGGTGCATACTGAAAAGAATGATAGTTATAAATAATGCCACTAGCTATTCTTGAGATTTGCCGTAGTTTTTTTTAAGAGACGGGATAATATTCTCCAAGAATGATAGAAGTGTTAGCAACTGTCTCAGATTTTACTGCCATAAATTAAATTGAGTATTAAAGTCAATGACAGCAACATTTTGATAAATAAGTGTTTTCAGCTTAATAGCATGGAAAATCCAGTGTTAGGTTCTTGAACTTGATGAGAAATACAGTTACTGCTACAGTATCAGCACTGTGAGATGGTGAAAAAGGTTTTCAGGGGAAATTTTCATTTTTCACAAATTTCATATAATGCAGAGGAAAAACATCACTTTTCGTTAGCAAAGTTGTACAAGTTTGTGTTATAAGCATTAAAAATATGTTTTAACTTCAAGCTGTAACTGCTGTCATAAAAATTATGCTGAAATCAGCTACAGCACAGGCTTCTGTAGACTTCTGTACAGCCTCCTTACTCAATGGATAAATTAGATTATTCTGGAATTAGTCAGCTTAGCAAACTGTTTACTGACCTTTCCCCATTTAGTAACTCCTTTGTTAGGTGCTTGTGCTCAGTTATTTTGTGCTTGTTGTAAATTTGTTCTAAAGTAGCTAGGGTCCCTGTGACTTTTGCTTGCTAATGAAAACAGTCACTGAATTAGTAAAAGAAAGATTTTGTTCAAAACCAAGAATGTCTATACTTGGAGATATAGATACATAACCCCTCCCCAGCACCTCCACACAAACATGTAGTTATGTATAAATATAGAATGTTGGAAGAGAGGGATATAACGTTGGAAGAGAGAATGAGTGCAAGTAAAAAAATAAGCTCTGTGAGCATGAGCTACTCTTCCACATTAAAGCTAAACTATATTCCACATTTCTGAGTTGATCAGCAAACAAGGTATGAATCTGCTTTCTTTAGCCCATGCCTTAGGAGCTATCACTTTAGAGAACAATCACAGAAACACTAGCAAAAGCAGCCGCTGTTTGAATAAGGGGCAATTAATAATTTTCTAGTGCTATCACTGAACTGCGTTATACAACCAGCGTACAAAGCAACACTTAGCACTATACAAACCTTGCTGTTCAAAGAGCCACTTCCATCTCTCAGTAGTACCTCCCGTGTAGAAGATTGGCTGAGCATCCTCAGACTGGGGCACCTTTCTCCAGCACACAAGAGAACTTCTTACAACTGTAGGGAAATAGCAAGAGAGATCATGATTAGATCATAATTGTGACTGATGGAAGTAGCAGAGTTTCAGGTATCAGAGGACAAAAAAGGTAGTGAAGGTCCTGTAGAGGAGATGAGAAACTCATCTGCAGTTCCTAAGGATCCACAAGCTGAGAAATCAGATCAAATGCTGCCGCGCCTAGTATTAAAGAATATATAAGCACTTACATTTTTATTTCTTCTATTTTTGAAAACCTCATCTCCAAATACTTACCTCTTATATGCAACACTCTAGGTAGTATGCCACTTGTGTTCATGTTTGTAACTGAACTATATTTGAATTGTGAAGTTCCAGAATAACAGTGTTCCTATCAGCACCTGAGCAGAAGTCCTGCTCTTGCACAAACTTTGCTTATGCTTATGCTGTCCTAGCTCATGATCAGCAGGATATGCAAGTGTAGTTCATAATTCAATTCCTCCTTTCTACCTCAGAAGAAAAACTTGCACAACATTATATCCATGGCAGAATTACCAAGAAGATCAGCGGAGATTCCTTTTTACATTTAACACTCAAAAAACCCCTGTATGACTGCTGTTAAACCACCTAGTCTGGGAAATATCTATATAGCACAGAATCCCCCAGTATACAGATTTCCCCAAGTAGCTCTAAACATATTTAAATTGGAGAATAAATTAGCCCAGTGGACCCTTGGTCATCACTAAAAAACCAGATTGTTTACAGCTAACTTGAGTATTTCCAGTTTTCCTTGCAGTATGTAGTAAAGATATACCAAGCATTACTTGAATCCCCCATTGCTTTTATCAGCATCATGATAATAACCACTAGGTACCATTCAACATATGAAAACAAAAATGCTCCCCCTGTCAAAAACTAACCAACCAACCAACCACCTCAGGCAACTGCAAACCTAAGAACAGAACAGTGCATGCCTCCCCACCCATCTTCCTCTTCTGACCCTCCTCTGTCCTTCTCATTTCCCTTCTCTGTGTTTCTACATAATTTGAGGAATCTTGTTAAGATAGCACATCTTATTTATTCACTTACTTCTTAATCCCTAGTGTGGTAGATAATAAGCTTAATTTGTGCTCTTTCAGTGGTGCACACCTATTTCCATAGTTATCTGCATTACACTCAATGAGAGGGTACCACTCATGCAACAATGCTGCGAAGCCAGCATGGTAGGATTTGGCTCTTGAGAATGGTCTGACCTTTGAAACTACATTGGCTGGTTACCGTTTGGGGCACCTCTGTGAGCTCTCCAACCATATGACAGCAAATGTCTCCTTCAAGCTTGGGAAGTTCAGTGCTACCAAGCCAGATACGTTCATCAGGTGGGTCACACTGCAGGGCTTCAGTTGGACAAAGTTACAGTAAGGCAGATGTGCCTCCATTTGGTACTCCCTTGTGACTGGGAATCCTGCAAACTTCACAGAGATTTCCTATCTTTTCAGCTGCCAAATAAATCAACTGGTGCTTGTGCAAACTGGCATATTACAGTTTTGTTTGGATTAATGGTTAACATTTAAAACACATTCCACACAAGGTCTCTGGCAAACTATATGCAAAGATGTGTGCTTTGATTTTTCACATTTGTAACCGCATATCCTCCCCCTTGTTTTTCTACTACGGCTCAAGTTTCACAGGCAGTTAGTACGGTGGTCATTCATCCCCATTTTCTTCCCTGCTGTCCCTGAACTCATTAGCCTTCTGCATATAGCCTAAGTCCAGCATGACTTAAGTTA
>WAAD01002229.1:0-20092 GCA_013389945.1 Fregata magnificens
ATGTCATGGTCGCTAAGCCCAAGACAGCCTCCGACATCATGGTGGGTTGCTTGAGTTCTGCATTTATTGCTTAGCAAAGGCATAGATTAAGCTGTGATTTTTCATTAGTGATATCAATAGGAATGCACTTTGTGATGATCCACTGCATAAATGAGATGCATGAGACAACTTTACACAATATCCCTGATATGAGTTACTTTACAGGCTATTATTTTAAACATACTAGCATTTGCAGGATGTGTTAACTAACAGTAGATCAAGCAGTACATTTCAGAGAGTTGTTTGTTGTTAAAAAAAAAAGCTTAGATGAGAAGAATACATGTTTCCAAATAAGATAATAATGCAAGGTCAGGAAGATCTATAGCTAGACTGATTGTCAATATAAAAATGGAAAGCAGGACAGTGAATTTATCATTTAAAGTTTGCTTATTGATAGCCTCAGCAATAATCCGAGGGTTACCGGAAAACTCGAGGCATAGAAGTATGCACAGGGCTGGTTCTGTATAAAGTGATTGTGACATTTAGTAATTGGAAGCAATGAATCATGAAACTGGAGGTCTGGAATCAGAGGTGCTGAAGGTTTACTAACCATTTGCTAATTTAAATTTAGGGTAAGTACTAATTGCTCATAATCTTGAATCTTTGGGAATTCCTGGAGTTCCAAAGATTGTCAGTTGTTTTTAAGTGGTGGATTAGTCAGGCCATAGAGCGCAAGACAATGTCTTGTCAGCGAGTCCTGTGTTTGAAAAAAGGTGTCCTTAGGTTTTTCTTATGATACTGCATCATATAATTACATTAAGTGGTAGAAGAGTTTTTACAGGGACTCTAGTTTTCATTTTTTTCTGTAGTAGTATCATTTGTGTGAAAACATATTTCCAGAAGTTTAGAAATTTAGAATAATGTAAATTAAAACATTAAACACAGCAATTCACATGTTACAATAGCCCTAAAATGTGATGCATATACAGTTTCATAAGTTGAAATAGCAGGTGACAGTGGATTCTCTTAATATTAAACATACAGGGTAAGATTACAAAGTGCTCCTTCCCACCCAACTATTTTGTCAAAATTAAGACTAGTGTGCTGGGAGAATTCTTTCCCAAGTGCTTAGAGGGAAAATAGAGATGTTACTTGTGTCCCTTAATAAGAAGAATTTGTGAAAGGCCAGAAAGGGTAGTTTGTGTAGCGCTTAGCACCTTGTGTGTGCTTGTGATGTGAGTACGTGAATGCACGGGATCATTCTAATGTGGTTGCTGGCATCGTAGGACATCTTCTAGAAAGCACCTCAGACACTTCTAGAGAAGAATTTGCAGTTATGTTATCCAGTGTCCCCGGGGAGCGTTACCATGCACTACGAATTGCATGGAGAGTGTCCGCTTTCACAGCTCACCTTGCACATCCTGCGTGTTCCTGAACATACTGTTACTTTTAATCACCTTTGTATTAATAATCAATTGTTGTTTTGAATTTAACAGTAACAGGAGAACGGGTTAGCAGTACAGAGCTATATGAACGACTAACTATCCTGGGCCAAATTATGCTGTCTTTCATGTCAATATTACTCCAGAGTACCTCTACAGGGAGAAATGACTGCGGATTTAGCCTGTAGTTCTACCCTCACTTACTGACTTTTGCAGCCATTGGAAGTAACAACACTCAACTGCAGTGCAATGGCTATAGTAAATGGTTAGCAAAAGAAATCTTGTCCAACATAATTTTCCAAGTGCTCTTCCAAAGGCTTTTTAAATCATTTGAGGGGTTTTTGACTGTTTGTTTGAACAAACTGTAGTCAAATTCTTGGACCCATGAAGTCAGCTGGTACATTCCTGTTGGCTTCAAATGGGTGAGGATCTCGCTGCTCAGATTTTCTGAAACCTGATTCTGGCTGAACTCCTGCCTTGGACAACTCCCCTTTTGCAAACGTGTGCTAAGACGACCTCCACGTCAAGCTAAGAGTATCAGATAGCAGATAGTGAAGTAACTGTTGCTACTTAACATAGCCCTCCACCACTTGCACCCGTGGCACACGACTGCCTTCTAGGAGTGGGATTTCACACCCTCCCAAGTGGAAATACCTTACCCGGCCAGATGGCTGGGACCCATCTGCAACCAGAGAAAGTGCCGTCAAGAGCTTCAGTGGGAAAGAGAGTTTGGAAACTCCTGTCTGAGAACAGGCAAGAGGGAGGGAGTACCTTTTCCTCCCAGAGGATGGTAAGTGGCTTTCAGAAAGCCTTTCTTTTTTGCTTACTGTAGCCTGCCAAAACAAACCAGCATGCTTGGCTCTGCTGAATGATGTGTAGCACTGCACACAGATTGCACTGTTAGAGATCGCTTTGTTTACAGATCCAGGAGACATTTCTACTAATCTCCTCCAAATGTTGCTGATATTTTTTATTGCATTATATTTTGCGTTGGTTTAAGATCACTTTGTTATAGCCTCACATCAGCTGTTGGGCTTTCATCTGTGATATGCAGTTGTCACAAAGAACAGGGTATTTGTACATGACATCCATGATCGCATATGTGTGATGTGGTTTTCCCCATCCTTCCTGTAAGGAAGGGTCAGCCCCTCTGCCCATCCAGCAGGAGAGGGAGACGCTCACAAGGGCCAGAAGAGAACAGCATCTTCCTCAGCCCCATAACCTCTGCAACCTCTGCACAGTAAGTTCCTAGTACTAAGAAAAAATTACGGAAGTACCACTGAATCGTGGGGCTCTCTTATTGCCCAGAGCTTCCGATTTCAGCTCAAACAAACCAGCAGCATTAAAAAAAGGCAAACCAAGAACTAACCAGCCAAGATGTCATGAGGAGAAACAGCTGAATGGGATATAGTGTTGTCTAAAGCCCTCATGTAAACTATAGTGGAAAATACTTTTTTAGGTCATTAAAAGCTCATACAGCACAAAGAAACCCCCCACTCATAGAAGTGATGGATGACCTGGACAAAGGGATAGAGTGTACCCTCAGCAAGTTTGCCGATGATACAAAACTGGGAGGAGTGGCTGATGTGCCAGAAGGCTGTGCTGCCATACAGCGAGACCTGGACAGGCTGGAGAGCTGGGCCGAGGGGAACCTAATGAAATTCAACAAGAGCAAGTGTAAGGCCCTACATCTGGGGAGGAACAACCCCATGCACCAGTACAGGTTGGGAGGTGACCTGCTGGAAAGTAGCTCTGCTGAGAAGGACCTGGGAGTGCTGGTGGACAGCAGGCTGATCATGAGCCAGCACTGTGCCCTTGTGGCCAAGAAGGCCAACGGCATCCTGGGGTGTGTAAAAAGTCATGTGGCCAGCAGGTCGAGGGAGATTATCCTCCCCCTCTACTCCGCCCTAGTGAGGCCACACCTGGAGTACTGCGTCCAGTTCTGGGCTGCCCCGTTCAAGAAGGACAGGGAACTGCTGGAGAGAGTGCAGTGGAGAGCTACGAAGATGATCAGGGGACTGGAGCACCTCTCTTATGAGGAAAGGCTGAGAGACCTGGGTCTGTTCAGCCTGGAGAAGAGAAGACTGAGGGGGGAATCTTATCAATGCTTACAAATATCTAAAGGGTGGGTGTCAAGAGGACGGGGCCAGACTCTNCTCTCTGTGATTCTGCGAAGTGTCCAGAACATGAAATATCAGGTGGTCAATTCAAATGTTAGAAAAGCTTCCTCAAAAATGAATGAAAATTGGCAGCATTTTCTAACTTTGTGACTAGCAATAGAGCTGCCTACAATATTTCAAATATTTCTTCTCCCCCATGGCATTTTTAACAGCACATATTTTCACAGGCATTCGTGTGAAAAATTATAGCGCACCTTTCAATGATAGGTTTCCTGAAACGCCTCTCAGCACCAGGAATTACACTTCACCCCCGTGGCCTGACTTTGGAGGAGCAGAATCTCTCCCAGCACTTGCCCTTCTCTCGTCCCAGTGCAGGCAAGAGCGCAGGGTGCCTGCCTGCCCGGTGTGCGGGGCTCATGATTAAAGTTAAACTGGGCTCAGTTAGAGACAAGAGGATATGAGTGGGACTTATGTAGCACATACGTCTTTTTACCAAGAGAGAGCATTATCTATCTATGTATTTATGTAGCTATTTATCTGTCACACATGAGCAAGTAAAATTTATCACACCTAAGAAAGAGAGTCCCAGGCCTGGTGCGGAGGATTTTTCACTCTATATTTTCAGGCCTGCTCCCAGATTTTTCTTTTCACACCCCTCATGTTTTTCATTTGGAAAGGCTATGCTACATGGGATTGTTTGGTCTGTATATAACTTATGGGTATTGCCATATTTTTTCCAGTAGCATACACGTGTTCAGTAACTTACACAGACCTGCTTGTGCACTGTACTGATGCCCTTCACCTGGTGCTCCTTATGGTGAAAGCCTAGTTCCTGAAGGGCCAGAAAGTCTTATCTCGTACTTTGAATAGTCACCAACAAAAAGATACAAGATATTTGCAACACCTGGTGACTGCAGCTAGCAGGTGTGCAAAGTTGTATCCCTCTGTAACTGCTTAATTGTATTGTTGGAGAATATTTTCTTCTTTTTCCCTCTGTAACTATTACTGTCTTTGCCAAACCAAACTATCCTGCTTCGTTAAGAACAGGGAAAGAACTATGTTCATTTACATTTCTTTTTCTTGTTTTAAACACCCATATTTTGAGCACTTTTGTGAATCTGCTGGTGCAGGCTGCCACGGCACAGTGTGGGCTGGAGCTGCGCTGGCATCATTGTGCGGGCAGTGGTGGGGGTGCCCGGGGCCAGGGCAGAGCCCGTGCCAGGGCAGTAGAAAACAGAAATAGTCTGCTGTGACACCAGGGAGTTCCTGGCAGTGTGAGTCATTGTCTGTTCCCCAAAGCCTGTTTTGTGTTTTCCCTGGGATTATGAGCTTTTCTCAATAAATTCTGATGTGGCAGAGAGCTACGGCATGTACTGACCTCTGGCTCCGGGTCCTGTTCCCTAAGAGCGACTGAACTGTAGATGTTCTGCCCGTCAAACCTCTGCTCCAAGACAGTTCTGTGATCTAGCTCAGGGCAATCTAATTTAAGCAATACATACATTTGTAAACCATTGGAACTGCTACTTATCTTTCTGGAATCATTCAAAATTTCAGTCCTGTGAGGTAAGAAGAAATGAAGACAAGCCCACTGCTAATGGAGGCACCTACACACTGGTTGCACTTTGTAGAGAAGGGAACTAGTATGTGTAGTTTGTGTCTCAGATCTTCATAAAGCATTAAAATACTCACCAGAAGTGATCTTTTTTTACTTAGAAAGGTTTTCTTAGACAAAATATTTTGCATTGTTTTGAGGATGTGTAAAGTTGTTGTTTTTTCTTAGTTGAAAGATGGTTTTATAATATTACTTCTTTGTTCCGTGGCACTGCCAACTTAGAACCTGAGAGTATGTAACAGATCTTAATAAAATTCACTTACAATGTTTTGGGAATAAAAATATCAGAAAAATAAGGGCAGATAGTAAAAGTAAGGTGGCAACATAGACGGGTTTCTCCTAAGGCCTTCAAGAAAGCTGGTGATTAAAACTGTATAGAAGAATTCAGTTTTGTATAATGGAAGAAGTTTCTTACTTTTTGTTGTTGATGTTCAAGTTTGGAACAAGCATTTGCTTTAAAGAAGATTTTTGAAAAAAACTAGAGAATAATGAATAATCAAAGGATTAGTGTGTTCACCAGGAACTCGTGAGATGTCCTCATTTACACTTGCACTCAGTCACGTTCAGGTGAGAGAATTTATCCAACCACTCTACGTTCCTGTATGGTTCCTACACACCAGTTTATCACACAGCTTTTACTGCCTGCTTAGGAGCAAGGATTTGAGCCTACCTCCAACACCTCCTAGGTGAATGCCCAAACTTCTGGGCCTTTGGCTGGTGTTTTCCTTCACTCTCTTGCTCTGTCTGATTTTGAAAAAAAGAAGTGTTTTAGACCCCAGATAATTTAATGAGTAAAAATTCCATTAAAAGAAAAACTGATGTACAATCAGCAAATTTCATAATCCAAAAGAGATTATGTGACGTAGTACCTGATACGCATCCTGGAGTCTCCAGGAGATTCCTCCTTACAATCCTAACATTAGCTGCTGGCTCTTTCTTCCCTTTTCAGTAAGAACAGGCTTTGGGCCAAGACTCTTTGGTCAAAACCAACTTTGCTTCTCCTGTGCTGTGTCTCATTGGCTGTTACCTCTAGTGCTGATGTGTTTTGTGCCTGTCTGCCTACATCCACATCTGCAGCCAAATTCTGACATGCTGCAGTGTGTGTACCGTTCCTCACATGCTATGGGATCTTTCAGGAACGGGAGAGCTGTGTAATGTTATGAATGCTGTACTTTTTTCCATAAATTAAGTTGTAACATCATTATTTTTTGTGCCTCTCACACTGAACAAATCCCTTGTTATGATACGGTAGGGATATTAACAACCTGGTGCATGACCAGAGGAGCAGGCTGAAGCCAGAAAGGAGGGAGGATATGAAAAAAATTAGTACTCAAACTAAGCGTGAGTGCCATCAGTTCAATTGCAGGAAGGATTAGGCCTAAGTCCGCAGTGTTAAACACATTAGCTTTAAACACCTCCGTAGCCCCACTGAAGTCATCGAGGGTTACTGCTGTGATTAAACAGCTGGGTCAAGTGCTGGCTTGTGAGCCTTAGTGCCTGTAATTTGTCTAGGACACACTGAAAATTTAGTTAACACTCTTCGGGATTTTGTATTGGCAGCATGGTTATTGTCATATCTGTAGTTCATTGATATACAAACCGGTGATTTCCTCTTAGGTCTGTCTTGCAACTTCAAGAGACATGCACCCTTGTTCAGTACATTTTTATTTTGTTGCACGTTAACACTAGAACTGGGCAAAACTATCAAATAAAACCCTTTGACATTTGTTCTCACTTTTAAGCTTTTTTCCCCAAGCCTTTCAACATCATATGTGTTCACTTAGTCTATTTTAGCAAATGACTTTGCACATACCAGTTCTGCACGTTCATGCTGCACATACCATTACCTGAACGCAGTTACAGGAGAGGAATGTACCATGAGAATGGTACATCTAAGAAGATGCTGGTGTGAAGTACTTAGCCATCAAACAAAAATGACATTAGAAAAATCACAAGTAGTCTTTAAAATCTGTGTCTGGGAAAGTGGAAAACCTCAAATTCTTCATAATAAATGATTCACTAACTGCAACACAATATGGTGGCCAGTTTAAAAAGGGATTTTGGAGCTGCCTACACTTGGGTTTATTTTAGGGGCTGCTTTGCAGGGGGTGGCAGAGTGTCTGTGTAACTGATACATTCTGCAACACCATTTCTATCTTTGGGAAGTTGCAACTGGTCTTTCAGAGCTTAGCATGTCAAAATCCTGCTTCAGTCCCCTTGAATCCGATGAAGGAGATTAGCTGCCGGAAGACACTGTGTTGGCAACGGCACTGCGTGTAGTACAGTGGCGAGAGTGGGGGTGACGTGCATGTAACACCCTCACGGTGACTGTCATACGTGCTGCAGATGGTGCTTGTGATGCATGGTGACTGAAGCACACAGCGTACCTTAAGGATTTGGTATTGGCATGTGCTCTGTTTACTTCCATGGTGGGTTATAAAAGAGAAGGTATTTCCCGATGCCTAGAAGAGGAAACCTGCACTCAAGCACCATTGTCATCAAATCCAGCCCAGAAGCTGGTGTGCAGCTGTGTGTTGTGAATATTTTGCATAATGAATTGTGTGCAGACTGTGTCCCTGTCCTGCCCCACGTAGGAGGACCCAGCCAAAATGAAGACACTGCTGCTTAAGTACTAACCCGTCACTGATGAGTAGAGTGGCGGGAAATCTGCCTCAGGTAGAGCCTTGTCCAAAGACCTGTGAAGTCAAGCCAGGGGGTGGGGAGGAGTATCTCTGGTTCAGTTGGTGAGTTTTGGACCAGGCCTGGGCACCCAAAGAGAGAAGGTCTCATGGCCGTGGTGGATGACATGTCTCGTACCTGCCTGCACCGCAGTAAACGTTAGGTCACTCCTGAAATGAAAAATAAGTATTCGATTAGAAAGAGCAGGCACAGCCCGCCTCCAGAAGACTTTTAGCTCAGCCATTCAGGAGGGCAC
The DNA here is from genome assembly GCA_013389945.1 of Fregata magnificens. Taxonomy (NCBI): domain Eukaryota; kingdom Metazoa; phylum Chordata; class Aves; order Suliformes; family Fregatidae; genus Fregata; species Fregata magnificens. The sequence continues at coordinate 8,089 of WAAD01002229.1, forward strand.
ACTGCAGATACATTACTTGTGTAATTCTAAATTCATAAGAACATTCAAGAACAAAATTCATGTTGTGGTTTAAACTTGTTCTACTCAAAGTACTATCTAATGTATAAGGTAAGCACAGTTTTGTTTCAGTATAAAGAAAGGTAAGTCTATCTGAAATTCTTTTATCCTCTGTCAGCCCTTAAAAATTTTTTACAAAGATATGTGAAAAAATACGCACATTTCTGTATTCTGTTTATTTTTCTGTTTGAGTACATCATTTATTTTTACTTTTTCTGGTAGGACTGCTCATGTTTATTCCTTTTGCTTTGTTTCCTGCTATGAATCTGAATATTTTCTCTATCTATTTATCAATAAATGCTAAATACACTTCAAGCTGACCACAAAAACTACCGAGATCAATGGAAGTTTCTATACTGGCTTCTAAGAAGACCAGTCCCCAGTTCTAGGAACCTGGTGTATGCCCACGCTTGGCATTCTAAGATTTGTGAACAAAAGGCGTATGCATTGTTAAATGTACTCAAATACTCTTAATAATAAACATACATTTGCTTCCTGAATCATAAAACGCTGCCAAAGTATTACTGTACATGTGCATTTTCATGACAAGATCAGAGATATGCTTGGACAGCCCCTGCGAATGTATGGCATGCATTTACTTACACACAAATCCTTAATTTATGACTAATGTGGAAAATAAATGTTGGGAGACTCAAGACATCACTTCAAATTTGCAAAGTAAGTGTTGAGAGGAAGTTGTCTGATTTGCAGGTATACAGTGTGTCATCCAAATACAATGAGCCCTTTCAGGATAGTTTAGTATTAGCAATTTCAGTACCAATCAAAAGCCTTTGAAGACACACACATTTTCAATCATGTGAGCACCCCACTGAACTCAAATGAAGCCACATTCTCAGGCTTCAGAGGGGCTGTGACATGTAGTTGCAACTAAACATATGTTAACCTCCTTTTTTGGATCAGGATCCTGTCTTCGAATATTCTACATGCATGAAAACATGGAGTTTCTAAACTCTTGGTGCATTCCAGTTAATGAAATATCATCACAGAATAGGATAGGTTAATCCATATAATTTGCACCAAGTTCATGAAATCATTTTAAAAAAATTAAACACAGAGTTTTCCTTAGCTTGATACTCAGAATTGTTAAAACCATGCTTTTAATGTGACAGACTGGATTTGGAAAGCAAAATAAAACATGGGTTTCAGTGTATAGAATTTTTTATTTCCACAACTTAAGGATGTTGTTAAGATCCATGTACCTTTTTAAGATTTATTCCATCATTTAAAATCCACCCAGTACTAGTTTGCCGAAAACATTTATCTTTATTACCTTCCAGTGCTCTGGAGAAGTTAAAAAGGGGACCTTTTATTACCCTTTTTTTTCTTAAAGTAGTAGTTAGAAGTAAAGACTGACTTTCTTTCTGTTGACATAGAGATTTTTTGTTCATCAAACAAATTAGAATGTTTCAAATAAGAGTAATGTTAACCTTGCAAAGAAACAACATATTCAATCTATGACCAAATAGTTATTTGTATGCTTTTTTTCTTTTCTTTTTCCCTTTCTCCCCGCCCCGCTCCATAGGTGACATGTATGCAGTGGTTGCAAGGGGACCATACAATGCTGGATATGATTGAGAAAAAACGTTGCCTCTGCAAAGAAATAAAAGCTCGACAGAAATCAGAAAAAGGACTCTGCAAACAGGATAGCATGCCTATTTTGCCGAGCTGGAAAAAGAATACCGGGACCAAGAAATACAGCCCTCCTCCTTATTCCAAACAACAAACTGTTTTCTGGGACACTGCAATTTGACAGGCGTGTGGAGGATGCCCTCTCCACTGTGTTGCACCGTGCACAGGTAGCCTGCTTTCTTAATAAGGCAAAGGCTCTAACCTAAGACTTACCTGCAGGTGGTGAACTTCCTAGGAAAAACACACACCGATACAGTGCTCACCTGTCAATCAAGAGAGATATATAAGTTTCTGGCTGGATTAAGGCATACATATTTATCCAGGATTTTTTTGGATCCAGAAGATATGAAAATGTAAATATTTCGCCAATATATTGAAAACACCCAAACTAATACACTGTTTAAAAATATATATATAACAATTCAAAAATTTATGAAGAATTTTACTATATAATGTTACTGTTATACTGTTTTATTACCTATTTTCTATGTGGTATTCTAATGTTCCCCACACACCCCCACCGCCACCATTTTATTTCTCTTACCTGCCTGGATTTGGCCTCTGTACAAAAGCATGTGGTTGTACGTTTTGTTGAACAGGACAATGTACAAACCAACTTGGTGCTAGGGCTGTAGAAGTTACCTAGAGTCGTACTTGTTAGATGTCCTTGGCTTTGGCGGGGGAGGGCTGGGCAAAGGAGAGAGTTTTGGTGGGAAACAGCAAAACTGCAAGCAATGCAAATAAAAGCGCTTAATGTAGATGCCCAAGTTGCATTTAAAATATGAATTGTTCTGCATCAGTTTTCCCATAAAGTTAATCAGATAAATTGCTCTTGGTTTTATATGAATCAGTTAGTAAAATTATTTGGCCAAGAAACTAAATTTTCTGCAGAAAAGCCTGCAACAGAAACTCTTCCTTCGTTATATTCAGCTGACTAGCAGAGACCATGGTTCACTGTGACTAAGCATTGTACAGCCCGTGACGGAGAGAACCAGTCGCTTAGCAGGTTAAGGCAGTGGCACTGCAGCCACGGTTCCTGTCCACATTTGTCTTTGGTCCAGAAAATAAAGGCGACAAAATCTGTTTACATGTTTATTATTTTTAAATCCAGCAACACATCCTTACTTTATGCTGTGTCAGATTTCCTTGTGTTATTTATAAAGGCTGGAATTCAGATCCCTTGAAAGCCAGTAGGGAAATCCTTCTTGATTTCATGCGGTTTTGAAGCAGAGGCCCACGTAAGACGTTCTCCCGGGTATGCCTTTTCTTCTTCCTGGCTGCTCCCGTAATTGGCTTGCAATCCTGTATTATATTACACCCATTTTAACAGAATATTATGTCATGACCAAAGAATTATGACCTCCTGGTTTTAACGGGAGAAAGAGATGGCTTATGCTGATTATGAGGGTGAAATCCATGTGGTGAAATATCTTCCAAAAGGATCTGTTGAGAATGAGGGAAACTTGTACTGCTGCGGAGTAGGGGAAAAAAGATCTATGGCATATATTTTGTATATTTAAATTTCTATCTATGCGTCTGAAGTCTGGTAGCACAAAAACCCCTCTTTAAAACAATCATTTTAATATTATATTTGCCGAGAAGAAAAGGTGTGTTGTTTGAAACTTCTTGTTGTATTGGCTTTTCTTTGAAATTATATTGACAGCATTGCCACAGCTGTAATTGCTGATCAAAAAAACCAAAAATAACAAATTTTAGAAGGTTTTTGTAATCTATATTGCTAAAGTTTGAGTAATGCTTTATCAGTAGTAGTTTCTTTTCAGCCTCTGAAATAAAGTTTTTAAATATTTTATAACTAATTAACTAATGTATATTTTGATGTCCAAACTGAGATTTCTGTAAAAGATAAAGTGTGTGTTTATATGTGTGTATGTATATTAGCATTATTGTATATGTATATGTGTACACACATATATATGTATATATGCATGTATCTCTATATATACTCATAGATGTGTGCATACGTATATACTCACATACATTAAATATTGGTGTGTGTTATGAATATACAGTGGCTGGAATGGTTATGCAATTGAAATGCAGATTTAAAGAGCCCCTCACAGCCAAAATGACAGAAGACATGAAAAAACCCAGAGGCTGTGAAGGAATCTTTGAATACATGTTACGTCCAAAAGACACCAACTGTATATTCTGCTTATTCTCTTTTTTTTTTAAGAAAGAAAATGGCAGAAGAAAAACTCCAGAGATCTCGCAAAGTTCCAGAATCTGCTGGAAAGAAGACGACTTGTTGGTCGTGAGAAATCTGTTGAGATAACAGGTTCATTATTCAGAAAGTGTTTATGCTTTGTCTTCCTTGTTATGTGGCAAGAGAAGAATTCTTCATAACCATATGTGAAATACTTAGCTCAACTCTTTCCCCCAACTGCACTAAGTCTCTGGTGACAAAATGAAAGCCAGCGTTCAGTCAGTCTTGATACTCCTTCTCTGCACTGGTCTCTTCCTGGAGCAATTTAAAAACCCTGCTACCGAAGCATCGATTTTGCAGTCCAGACCCGTGGGTACACACGGGCGCTGCAGTGCCAGGCCCTTTGGGGGAAGGCAAACGTTAATGTAAACAGTTACGTGTCTAATAGTGTTTGTTCATATTGTGTCCTTTTCATATCAATACATAATAGGAATAATGATCAGGGAATTGAAGCATTCTTGTCCTAAGCAGACTTGCTTGTACACTTAGCCCACCATAAAACCACTCCTTGTTTTGCTTTTATTGGTCGACACTGTTTAGGTTGTCCTTCCTAAATAACTGCCCATGTGCTTCCAGACCTCCATTGTATCCCATGGAAACAATGGCTTTTTGTTTTAAAGTGCGACAGTACATGAAAAGTAAAATATAACTTAGCACTTACCTTCAAAGCACTTTAGAAATGTGAACTAAACCTCACGCTTGCGAGAATCGTTTTACAGAGGAGGGAAGTGAGGCTGGCTCAGGTGGAGTAGTTTCCAAAGGTCACGGACAGAGCCAGAGCAAGACATAAGCCACCATCCTGTCCCGTGACTGCTGGCCCACCCCATCGCTCGAGTAAAAGGTGCATCGTACTGCCAAGAGCGTGCCATCAAAATGCTGTTAAACATTTTCTACATCACCTATTGTCTCAGCAGTTTCTGTGTCACAGGGTGAATGACAGTGCTTAGTTACACACGGTCATTAAAGCTGTAGTCTGTATAAATATGCAATCTGTATATACATACAGATCACATATATACACACACTTACGAAGACTGTATATATGAAATTGTTTGGTATGCACTTATTTTGCTTTAAACTCCTGAAGTAAAACATTATAGTGTAGCAATTTGTGTAAAGTGCACTGTGATTTCAAGAAAGCACAGTAAAGTCACAGGTCTTGTTATTCTTGCACTAAAAATGTGTTTACGTATATTAGCCAATGTATGTCTACTTTATTGCTCCTTTTGACAAATTAAAGCAAATGGTATAAAATGGTATGGGGTTTTTTGATTTGGGTTGTTTATTTTTAAGTGGACAACGGCACTATGTTTTTAAATGACAGGGTTTTTAAATAAAATAAAATCATTCTGTGTTCATTCCGATGTAATACATTTACCAATATCTTGAAGTTGAATGTCATGTTGCTTTTTTTCATATTTCGTTAGAAATTGTCAGGTATGTGCCTGAGATTGTGTAGGAGTAAGGAGTAGCTAGAGGCTAACTGTAATCATATATTATTAGCTGTTTCTATATACACAGTATAAATACATATTAATTTTCTTTTCATTTTTGTACTTGATTTTTTTAGGTAAGATGTAATTAAATGTACTTTGATACTTCTGAAGTAATAAGATGTTGTTTGAAGATCAATTCTGCTTTCTTTAGTGCATTGACAATATTTTACAATAATTTAGTGCTTATTTATTTGTGCTCCAGTGTAATTATAATAAAAAGCAATAGTTTAAAATATTTGGCTGTTCATTTTCATTAGATGGCTTCAGCTTAGAGCCAGGTTATTCACTAAGGATTAGCCAGAGATTCCTGGGAAGAAAACTCAAGTCATAGATGTATATTTATAACATTGCCTAGGCACATTTTTAATCGCATCATTTGTTGGAGGAAATGAATGAATTGCTTTAATAGGTTAATACTTGCAAGTCATGTCTGGTTGCATCTGACGCCATGAGTGCCGTCCTCAACTGAATCCTTAGAATAAGATTTCTCTGAAGACGGACAGAAATTTTTATATAAGTACCTTTCACAGTTTGGGATGGAAGATGCTCACTTCAAACAGCCCCCTCCAAAGATCTCCGTTTGCAGAATATCCAAGAATGAGAGAGGGACCCATCACGCTCTCCATAAAGCTCTAAAAAAATCTTCTTAAAAGTCAGTATAATCTTCCATGTTTCCAGACAGAAGCTTTATTCCCATCGGGATGTAAAACCCAGTCCTTACAGAGGAATTCCACAGTGGGAGGAGGGGACAGGACAGGGGCTGTGAGGGAAGAAAAGGACCCGTATAACCTTGCAAATGATACTGATCTTCCAGTGCTCAATTTTTCAATACTTTGTGGTTTTTTGTTGAAGTTTGTAGCCCGGATTCTGTGGCTGAGAGAATCTCCCCCCCTAATTTTTTTAAGAAGACATTTTGTAATTTAAAAAGGTTTCCAACAACAAGTAAGCAAGTAGTTAATAAAGAACCCAGTAAGAAACAGTAATGTTCTTGCTATAGCACTGAGACCAAATTTCTCTCCCTTCATGGAAAAAGCTGCCTCTAATATGCAAAAAAGGTACTATCCATGTTTGTGTAGATCTGTATGCAGAAGTGAACCAGTGGTTGTCTTCTGCAGGAGCTGGTTCTGAGTCAGGTTGTAGATGATCCAAAAAGTGTTTTCCAAGTTCTTCCCTGCTCCAGGAGCCACGTGCTTTCCCCGAGGCACAGCCTCTCTCTCCTCAGCAGCAAACCCGTTGCCAGGGCCCATATAATGGCTGAAGAGCTTCACTACCTCTTTATGCTCCTCTTCCTCTCCCCAGCCCCCAGCATGGATGTTCAGAGTGACTCTTCCTCCAAAGCAAACTACAGCCTTTTGTCCCAGGCTCCATGTTTCGTAGGGTAATCCTATAGGGGTGACTAGAAGTGAACAGAACAAGGTTTTACGGGATTTCTCCACACCTAAAAGAGGAAAAGAGCTTCTGTCAGTTTAGGAGTCAGATTATTGTGTGTTCTCTTCAGTGGGACAGTTCATGAAGTCCTGTGTCCAGGACTGTGTCCATGTCCTGTGTTCATTTCTAAAGACTTTCCAGGATGACTTCCAACATCCACCTCACTCCCCATGCCATGCCTGACCGCTGCTGGAGACAGCAGCACCTGAACCAGGGAAGGAACAAAAGGGGAGGATTGCCAAATGCAGTAGGGAGCATAAATATGGGGCAAATTCAGATTTTTCCCTATTTGAAATATGTGTTTTTTCTTTCTTTGCCACTGCAGAAACACTTTCTATGTGCCATTGTTTCTTAAACAGAAGAGGTTTAAATTAAAAGGAGACAAGACCATAAAAAGCAATGGCTGAGTTTTACACTTGTATTTGTTCTAAGTTTATTTAAAAGTGGAAAGGTGCCTGCAGTGCTCTATCTTGGGCCTCTGCTCCTTTTGCATTTTAAAACCCGTCACAATAACACTGGCTGGAGTTACTGCTGTTTCTCTGCCGCAGTCACTCAGAGTGACCTTAGCTGGTGCCAGAGTGGCTGTGAAGCAATTAAAGCACACAGGGGCCTGTCTTGCTTGGGAACAAGTAACCTGCCCTGAGCAAAGCAGAGAAGTCGAGCAGCCGTTAGAGGAGAGATGGGCCAACATCTCTCAGATCTATGGCCAGCGCTGACAGAGCTGGCAAGGGAACCACAGGATACTAAATAAAATTTACAAAAATGAAAGGCAACTGAAAAGAAACACTGCTTAAAGGCAAGACTGAACACATTTGGCATTTATTTTGTAAACCTGCCAACATCTCTCTTATGGTGCAATTTTGCCTTTAAAACAAAATTACACACCTGTCACCATTTAACTGAGATTTTTGGCACTGGGGTGGGTGGTAGTTTTAGTGTTCTCCCCACCTGTGGCATATTTTCATCTTCCTTTGTCCCCTTCTCTCTTTCTGTCTCAATCCTTTCTTTCATGATGTGCTTTGGGAAATATATTTGTAGGTACAATGAGAGTTCCCCTGTCGTCTTTTGTTCCTGTTAATGTTGTGCTCTCCCTCCTCTGTTCTCAGCTGGCTCTACGCTCTCTACCCCTCACAAAAACATACAAAGAGAGCAGGAGCAGGAACCACCATCGATTTTATTTTAGAGGATAGCATTTATCAATGCTGTTCTCGGTGTACACGCAGCAAGTTTCATGGAGGGATTCAGCAGTGGCTAAAAAGAGTTGAGAAAACACAGAGGTACTGAGAAGTTGCAGACTGGACCATGGCTGCAGTTGGTGGGCAGCAAAGCCAGGGCTGATGCCCATGTTTCTCCTGGGCCCAAATACCCTCACCCCAAAACCAACTTTGGGTGGAGGAATAGAAAGAGTGATGCCAGGGGAGAGGTTCTCTGACTGCAGCTGGTAGGATATCAGCACGGGCCAGGAGGAAATTGAATTACGTGTATTAAAACTAAGGACAAATTTTCCCATAAACCTTCTCCCTTCACTTTTCACCTCTGTCTTGCGTATCTCCTGCACCATGAGCAGCCCACAGCAACAGCTCAGGAGGAGGTCTGCCTACCTCCCGAAGCCCCAAAGAAGCCAGCGGAGGAAAAGAGGAGCTTCACCCTACTCCAGCAAGGTACCAGCGCAGACCTGCCCCCTTCCTGCAACCTGCCTTGGCCCCTGGGATAGGGGCAGTGAAACAGAGAGAGGGAATGGGGGTGGCAAAACTGCTGGCAGCTCACAGCAGCTGCCGAGGAGCTGGGGCACGTGGGCGCTGGGGCACCAGGAGGAGGGTGTGGAGGGCAAATTGTCCATAAAAATGTCTGACTGCCGCTGAGGGAGAAAGCAGCTTGTGAGAAGGGAACGTGCTGATGGGAGGAGCAGAAAACTCCTGTCACACCCAAAGGCCAAGCCAGACCTCCTGAGCACACGTGGAAAAGTGGGTGATGTCCCTGTCCCAGCTGGGAGCACAGGGACAGGGGGAGAGGGACTCCAGAGACAGGCCAAAACCGCAGTATCATCAATCAAGTTTTGGGGAGAGGACAGGCTCCTGGGTTCTGATGGCTGAGGGAGCTGGATTGCTTTTGATCTCTGGAGGCCAGCAGCACCACATCCACATCTGCTTCTGGCATGACCGGGCCTCTAATTCAGTAGCCTCACTTGATCAAAATCCAGCAGTAATATCTGACTAGACCTTTGTACCAGGAGATACAACATGAATTTAAGAGAGAAAAGAAAAAACATAAAAGAGATAAATCCTTGGTTTCCAACAGCCTCCTGGTAACTATGGCTGAGCCCAGAAAGCTTCAAGCCTGCAAAGCGCCAGTGTGGGGGCAGAGGCTGGTAGGCCACTGGCCACCTCACCTCCATGCCTGCTCCGAGGGGCCAGGCAGGCAGTGGGAGGCAGCTGCAGCCCGAATGCCGCCTCCCTGCCCATCCCCATGCGACCACAGGGGGATCTCATTTGGAGGAGAATGGGGGAAGCAGCTCGCACTCGCCAGGCTGACGGCCCCACCAGGAGGGCCAGGTGCCTGTGCCACCTTGCACGCCGAGGGTTGGGCCGCACACCTCAGGGGTGAGAGAGAATGGCAGTTGGGTTGGAGAAAGAGAAATGACTGGGAATTTGGTGGTAAACACTAAACTTTAGTCTCCGGTACAAGGAAGCCCCCGAGGCAGCAAGGTCAGGCCGCAGTGTCCCTGTAGTGAGCTGGGTCATTTCTGCATATTCCAGGTGGGGTGCATTTCCCAAATGAGGCGTGGTGGCAGCTTGGCTGCACTGGCCCCTACTCGCTCTTGGGCTTTCCCGCCACTTTTGCAGGTGACGCCCTCCGCCCCTCAATAACCTGCTCTCCCCTGAGGGAGCTGTATCCAGCACAGCTGCGCTGCCCAGCCACCACAGGGGAGCCTTCCTCAGGGTTCGGCATCCGAGAGGCAGCCCCATTTCTTCAGAGAGCGGCCTGGCATGGCAGGGGTGGGCAGAAACTCCTGGAGCTCACTGAGGTGAGGCAGCAGCCAGATCTCTGGTCTCCAGCTGGTGAGAGCAGCACTTTGCCAGGTCACGGCTTGGCCAGTCCAGCGCTTGGCATGGGCTGAGCTCCTTGGGCTGCTCCAGTGCCACCTCTCGCTCAGGTGCACCTGGCGGTCTTTGGGCTGGCAGGCTTCATGTTGGGTCACTCATGCCTGCCGTAACCTCCCTCCTGTGCTCTCATTTCAGAGGAGCACAGCAGCATGGCAGTGCCCCATGGGGACAGATCCCATGGCTGGCTGGGGCAGCAGAAGGCAGAGCACTGCGGGTTGTCTCACAGGTGCTGCTCAGGACAAGGGAAGGTCATGGGGATGTAGCTCTCCAGCACAAATGACTCCCACCAAAAGGTAATCTCCTCTGAATCGTTTTTTGGTAACCATCACAGCATGCCCCAACATAAAGGCTTCTGTTTGGGGAAGCAGTGGGAAGTACCCTGGCTGTCAGTGCCCTGGAGGACAGGAGCCTGCGCTTCCTCAGCAATGGCTCTTAATTGAATATCTGTGGGCCTACCCTCTATGACCTTATACTTCGTTTAGGTATTAATGCCTCTGCAAAGTGGGTGTTAAATGGTGCTGTTAGTGTCTGTAACATTTTTACATCCACTTGAGGAGTGTAAACGATTCTAGAAGGTGCAGGGCAGTGGAAAATCAGCCTTCCCCCGGCTCCAGCTGGCTGGAGAAATTCAAAATAACTCCTGTGGAATCCAGATCCCACCAAAGAGCTCTTTTCTTTCCCAAGTTCTTCAGGGTTTTTTTTACTGTTCTTGTAAACACAACAACTGAATCTCTAGTGTGTTTATTTTTCCAGTTTAAAGAGGCTGAGATGTCCTTGGCCAAGCAGGCGGAGGCATTCACTTTCTGCCTGGCTTTTAGGTCCATCAGCATTTGAGAATTTTGCCACAATTTCTGCTGAAGTATGTGGCCCATCCAAGAAGTCTGAAACAAGCACTTTCTTTTCCTGGCTCTTACCCTGTGCGTGAGATGTGGTGACACAAGGTGTATATGGAATAAGTTGACAGGATGAGTTATTCCCTGTGGTATGTGTTTTACTGGCTGGGCGCTGCCTGGCTTGTTGAATAGTATGGCAGTGAGCTCCAGGAAGGATGGTGGCACCCCAGTGTCCACTGTGGCAATCTGGAGTGTGCTGGTACGTGCCATGTCATTGGGAACAAAGGGATTGGGGAGCAGCGCCATGATCACTTCTCCATGTAAAACTTTGTCGTGATTAATTCATGGCAGGCTCCAAGGTTGTGTCTGCCCAGGTCTGTGCCATCCCCTCCTGGATGCTGGTTTCTGGGGTAGGCAGGAGCAGATGCTGTTCTAGACTGACATGAAGATCAGGAGGTTTCAGAACAGTATATACACAAGTCCTCTCTTGTGTGTTTCCCAAGCAGTTTAAGCAAGTCAAGCAGGAATAAAAACTATAGGCTGACTCAGAAGAATGAGTCCACCAGAGGAAAACATTTGGTCCTCCCAGTATACCTTGTTGCTGTGCTGTTACAACCACATAAAACGTGGGACTGTTGCTTCATCCTCTGAACAGTTTCAGTTACGTCCACACTCACCATCAGTAAGACCTCCCTGCTGTGCTTTGGCTGTCTTGCTTCCTGACCATGGTGACAGAACATCTGGCCTAACTTCCTAAAAGGTATGAAATCTGGTGGTACCACAGAATAAGAGAGGAAATTTCCAAACTAACTGAGATCCAGCCCATTCAGGGTACTCAAGTTTGCAAGCAATGCCACCAGCCTCAACAAAAACTGGACTTCTACTCCTTGGGCAGCAGCAGTCAGCAGGGGAAAACCTGCAGTACTGTACACAGAGTCAAAGGATTGAAAATCAACACCTAGAAGAGTAATTTAAGCTTACCTAAGCCCCTGAATAGCCCATGTAGAGCATCTTGCGGCACTCTTTTGGGTTTGCAGCATTACTGTGAGGAGCAGAAAGGTGGTGTCCTTTGAGGGAAAGCCCAGCCAGGCATCTCAACCAAACACCAGGTCAGGGGCTTCCCTGCCACTGTGTGCACTCCTGTGAGTGTATGTGTGTCTTCATGTGTGTCTTCCCTTAGAGAGGGACTGGTGGGAAATGTGGTGGTTGGAG
>WAAD01002230.1:0-40252 GCA_013389945.1 Fregata magnificens
CAGCAGGCTGGCATGGGGAAAACCAATTCCCCCTCGGCCAGACCCAGTACAGCTACATATTAGTTTAAGTATTAGGTGATAACTGTAGCTAAAATGCATCACCGTTAAGGAAGGTCTCATTAATCATTTGTCCTGCCAGTGCTAAGCACATGCGCTATCTATCCATACCCAGGACAGATTGGTGTTGCACAGTTTGGCCACCATTCACAGTAATTTGATGTCGTGGTTTAACCCCAGCCAGCAACTGAGCCCCACACAGCTGCTTTCTCACTCCCCGCGGTGGGATGGAGGGGAGAATCGGAAGAGTAAAAGTGAGAAAACCCGTGGGTTGAGATAAAGACAGTTTAATAGGTAAAGCAAAAGCTGCAAGTGCAAGCAAAGCAAAACAAGGAATTCATTCACTACTTCCCATCGGCAGGCAGGTGTTCAGCCATCTCCAGGAAAGCAGGGCTCCATCACGTGTAACGGTTACTTGGGAAGACAAACGCCATCGCTCCCAATGTCCCCCCTTCCTTCTTCTTCCCCCAGCTTTATATGTTGAGCATGATGTCATATGGTGTGGGATGTCCCTTTGGTCAGTTGGGGTCAGCTGTCCTGGCTGTGTCCCATCCCAGCTTCTTGTGCACCTGGCAGAGCATGGGAAGCTGAAAAGTCCTTGACTAGTGTAAGCACTACTTAGCAACAACTACAACATCTCTGCGTTATCAATACTGTTTTCAGCACAAATCCAAAACACAGCACTATACCAGCTACTAGGTGGAAAATTAACTCTATCCCAGCCAAAACCAGCACATTGATAAGAAAGAGAAAAGCATATTTATCTCAGTTAGCGACCATGAGATGTAAATTAGAGGAATTCTCCTCTTTCACCCCACTCACAGACATGTGAGTGTTTTCCCCCAGTTACTTGCAAAAAGCAGCTTATTCAATTAAGAAGCAGAGATGAAAATAAACCCCTTCTCCTCTCCTTAAGCCCTCTCTTGGTTCCTTCTGTGTGGTACCAGAGATAAGTGAAGACCCTTCTCCTTACAACAGCCTTCTGGGTCAGCAGCATTAACCTCGTTTTATAGAGGCAGATCTGAAGGACACAGAGATCAAGCAACTTTCTCAGAGCCGTAGAGAGAATGGGGGTTGGCACGAAGACCTGAACCTGCTCCTCAGAGGGCTGGCATTGCGTGTCAAATCAGCAGAAGGATTTTTGCTTGCTTTGTAATTTGCAAAGCAATGATAACAAGCTTCTCTGTGTGGACGATTGGAAATTCCTGGAGGTGGCAGTGGCAGAAACAGATTGCCCCTGTTTCTTCTTGATTGAAAGGAAAATCAATGTCAGTGGTACAGGCTATATAGTGATGTTGTGCTAAGCTGTTCCAGTGCTGTCCTACCCACTTAGTACATATATCAGGGGCAGAGTTTCACTGTTCGCTGAGCATGCGATGGCCAGGAATGCAGTGCAAATGATAGCAGCATGCTTGTCTAGCCCTGCCTAACTCTGTCTGACTATACTTGAAAAAATCCACATAGCTGTTTCTTTGATGTACCAGTGCTTTGTAAAACCTACTACTTGGTACAGCGACTTGCTGTGCCCTGTGGTTGAAAGCAGTTCCAACCCTGGCACAGAGCACTCTGCCCTTGACTGTTGAATGGTGGGTGTCTAAGTCCTCTGAGTACGCCTCACCTATTTCTGAAGGAGTCACAGCTGGAAGGAGACTCCAGACTTTGGGTGCACACTGTCATTCGAGGGTAGAAACCTTCCTGCTCCTATCTGCAGCATACCAGACACTCCATATGGCTGTGAGTTGAAAAATGTGGATATTTCACACATATCTGGAGAGCTGGAACTGTTCCAGGGATACTCCACGGGCAGGACAGGACGCAACAGAGTGACATCAGGGTGGCATTGGCTGGGCTACACGACAGAGTCCCAGCAGCCACCTGGAGAGGTTGGGTTGTCCATCCTCTCTGTTTACCTCCTACAGTGACCAAGGGGTCAGATACCCAAGGAGGTCCTGGCAGTTTGGCACCGCTGCAGGGCCAGGGACATAACATGAGAGCCATTTCTGGACTGCGTGGGGAGCAAATGAAGTCTGGCAGCTGCGGGCTGGCTGTGCCCGTTCTAACAATGCCTGCACAAAGCTATTGTCTGCAAGGGCATACACCATCAAATCACTTTTTCTATTTGCGGCTCCCTGGGTTCATGCCATGTGTTTGAAAGTCACTTTCCCAGAGCAGGTTAACAAATACGAAAAGCCAAATGCCCTTCTGCTTGCAGAATGGGAGGAAAAGCTTAACAGCTTCTCTTTCCCTCTTCCTCAATATTCAAGAAGAGATGTGAACATAGTGTATAATTCCACGGGAAAGAAGCTGTGATTTCACGTGAATTAATACTCACTTGTTATACCAGCTACTAGAGGGTAGAAAGGATCCTTCTAGCTGGTTTTAGCAGACACCTGGCCTCTCTGTTTCCATTTGTTTTCCTGGTAGCAAGATCCCTTACCACTTTTTGTGCATGCAGTTAAAGATGAAAAGAGCATCTAGCATTTTTTGGCATGAGCTGAGTGGATGGATGCAGAAGAGCTATAGCAAGGCAGGATGTTCTTGGAGCTGGAGTTTTTCTTGGACATCAGCCCAGGATTTTTTGGAACAGGAGCCAGTTTTACTGAAAGGTTCATGAACTCTTGAGTGCTGGGCCCAGATTTCCTCTGTTAAAGCTCCACACAGCTCTGCTGGGACAGACTGGAGCACAGCATAGCTGTAACCATTCCAGGAGAAATTTTGGCCCTGCAGAATCCAGCTTCGCTGTATTTGTCCATCATTGCTGCAGGTGAGACAGGACAGCAGCACTCTGGGGAAAGGGGCTGCAGTGCTGGGCTGTAACTGGGAACTGTGTGCTCTACGGTGGGACTGTTGAGTGGGAATAATATGCTCAACATAAAGGACTTACAAAGTCTGGGGATTTCATCACACTATCTCCTGTGTTTTCTCAACCATTTACTGCCATCCTTTCATTCCTTTCCCTGTTCCCCTCATTGGTTATGCCCACTACTCCTCCATGGCGATCAAGATTTGTCTCCTCTAGAGCAGACCAATTGCTTTCACACTGCATTGGGCTCTGCACTGTGGAGGATGCAAAGCCAGCTGGGACCCTGTTTGAACACACTGTAAGGCAGGGAGAGCTGAACCTGGTGAAATCTCGTCTACGTTGCTCACTGAGCAAGGGTTTTGGAGTAAAAACTACCCATGGCAAACTAGAGGCTGTACTGGAGACGACTGGCTGGTTTATTGCAAAATAGTTTTGGATTGAACTGATGTTTACACATCTGTGGATGATCAGGGACTAGGGCCCTGGAGGTGACTGGGAAGTTAAGTTATATGGTGGTAGGGACATATCCAGTGAGACCTGAGTCCAAAGGTCTCTGCATAACACTCTTGACAGTCATAATGCTGCTACAAGGCTGACTTGAAAAGACGAAGAGCGATATTGTATACAAACCAGATCTCCTTTCTTCACTTCTCTTCTGGCTGAAACATTGCTTTCATTGAGTATGTCTCTCCGTTATGGTGTCCTCCCCACATTTCCAGTTCTAGTTGCAATTCCCAGTGCACAGCTACATTGCCTGTTACCCTTCAGGTTTAACCTGAAAGCCAACATCCATTGCACAGAGGCACTCAAGCCTCTGGCTGGGTTGCGTTTGGCTGAGGAAGAAGCAAGGACCATCATGGGGATTCTACCACGAGCTGATGTTCCATCACCAATATACTTTGAGGTCCTTGTGGAGATGCCCCTGGTGATCAAGGACAGAGGACTTACCAGACAGGGTCAGCTAATTGTCTTTGACAGTAGCCTATAGCACATACCTTGAGATGCTACAGGTAGTCGTGCCATCATGGAATAATCTGCCAGCGAAGAGGTGTTCCTCCTGACCTCTATTAGTTGGAGGTTACCACATGCCCTGAAGCATGAACATGTCTCAGCCTTGACAAAGCTCTAGAGACTCTGCTTTAAATCATGAATAACAAAAGTCTGGATTTTCTTGTTTCTCATGTACAATGGGTTTCCAAAAAGGCCTGAGGCACTCTGGTATAGTGGCAGATCTGTAGCATGTTCGATTGCAGGTGCATCAGTAACAGATATAGTTGTACAAGCTTTGTGATGTTTGGACATCATAGCCAAAAGTCTTGTACCCATCAGACTCATATTACCACTTCTCTGGATATATTTATTCTTGAATTTCTAAGATATTTTTTCCCATGCTCTGTTAATTGCCAAATGGAGGAAATTAAGTTGCACCATTCCGGGGAATAATAACCTCACGGCTTGGTTTCCATCATATGTAATATACTTTATAATTTAGGCACATGTTGGAGTTCTTTGCCAAATTACAGCTTTTCTGAGCAGAGAAAGTGCAGTTTTCTGCACTTTTGCTATAATATGCCTCCTTGCTGGTAATACTGCTTTGACAAATGCTCCTCTCTGCTTTCACTGATTTGATTGATTTTATGCCCAAGTTCTAACTGTGTTGGAAGAAATTACTTATTCTGGTAATAATTTTGATAAGCTTATCAAGGAATTTTCTTCCAATACAGTTACAATTTTAAGCAACTCTAAATGATCTATTGTCCTAAGTTCCTTGGACCCCCACCTTACTGGAGGGCAGTGGAATTTAAATAATAATTTATACTCAATGTGGATGTAGTTGCTGTAGAACTGGCAGTAAATATTAATCCTGCTATCCCAGCCTTCTTTTCCTTCTTGGGAATAAAGAGATTTTTCTTAAGTACATTATACCTTTCCCATGTTAACTCTGTGTTAATCATGTAAGCCATTATACTTTGAACACATGACTCAATGCCTTGCTACGCTTGTGTCTAAATGAAAGAGCCATTTATCAAAAAACCGTGCCTTTGGGAGAGATAGCTTTTTCATTTAAATTAAGATTATCCTATTGTTTGACAGATCCCATCAACGCCATCTACTCAACCCAATCAAAGACCTTCATAACAACATGAAATGGCAATAATAAGGCAAGGTTCTATTTTCCTGACTCAGCCAAGGGGATGTAATTAAGTGAACATCAAAACTTATTTTAAGAGTGCTGTCTAATAATGTGGCCTATTTTGCTTTTACAGGCTCAGTTGATTCCATTCTCCTGTGGCTCAACATTTTAGTGTAAATGTTAGTATCTGAATTTAAAAAAAACCTGTTTTTTGTCAGTAGTTTTCCCAGCACTTTCTGCCTGATGCCAGCTTTAGTGGTTTTTTTTTGGTTTTGTTTTTTTTTTTTTTTTCCCAGGGAGTTCCTTAGCACTAGAAACTCCAGATATTGACGTCATCATAAGGGACAGCATTCTTGGGAAAGATTTGGAGTAATCTGATTGTTCAGAGAAGTCAGTCTGTCCCTGGCTGCAGCCTGGTGGCAGGCTCTATAACGTCCTCTCCAGGATGCTGACTTCTCCAGCTCACTTGCAGCACATCCGTGAGCACTGAGCAGGTGGGTAACTTGTCCACCATCTCTCTCTTGGATATATCCCTCTTCCTGCTATATATTCGTCCACTTATGCTTTGAACAAAGCTTTCAGCCAATGCTTACCATGTTTTTATTTTCATCCTGTATTGGCTAGTGTCATTCTTTCTTGCTCAATCAACTCTTCTATCAAAAGCCAATGAGTATTGCGTTAGATGACTTGTCAAGGTCATCTTCTTTCAGCTTTTTCCTCCATGGCTTTTTTTATCTTCACATTCATGCCCATGTCCATGTTTGTGCAGCATCTAGAGTCCCACCCTGGCCTTAGTCTCTCCTCCCTGCTTGTGTGGAGCAAGCATCACCTGATGGCTGTGTTAGTCAGCTAGCAATTATATTCTGTGTAGGATGGCAACCTTTCCTTTTTTGATCATCTCAATGGAAGTTGGAGATACAGCTTCAGTGTTACCAGTTATTAGTTTAGTTGGTCCTTTTTCAGAGCGAGATGTAGATATTTTCATTGACTGTTTAGTTAGCCTTTGCAAAAATTTAAACTGATAAGGTATACTGCTGAAGGAGAATTCTATTTAATAAAATAATTTAATTCCATCTTTTGGTGTCAGTGGTATCTTGCTTGGCATTTTTACCATGGCTCCATAGAGAAAAAAGTTATGAATCATACAAGGAAATTGTGAATATAAATCACATATTGCAATATATAAATTTTTGCCAATCTGTTTTCAGGTGGGAGAAAACAGTCTGGTGTCTGAAACAAGCCATGGATTCAGTAATGTGTACAACAGCAATGTCAATCAAGAGCATTGAAGGAAGAGGAGAAGATGACTCAGTTGCATTACCATGTGATGTCCTAATGCCCGATCGCAAGGAGCGAGTTAGAGGAAACCATTTGTCTTCCCTTCAGGGACAAAGTGAGTGAATCCACTAAAATCAGCCTGTCCTGGTTTTGGCTGGGATAGAGTTAATTTTCCACCTAGTAGCTGGTATAGTGCTGTGGTTTGGATTTAGTATGAGAAAAATGTTGCTAACACACTGATGTTGTAGTTGTTGCTAAGTAGTGCATACACTAGTCAAGGACTTTTCAGCTTCCCCTGCTCTGCCAGGTGCACCAGAAGCTGGGAGGAGGCACAGCCAGGACAGCTGAGCCCGAGTGACCAAAGGGATATTCCATACCATATGACATCATGGTCAGTACATAAACTGGGGGGGAGTTGGCTGGGGGGGCAGTGATCACTGCTCGGGGACTGGCTGGGCGTTGGTTGGTGGCTGGTCAGTGGTTGCATCACTTGTTTTTCCTGGGTTTTGTTCCTTTCTCTCTTTTTTTTTGTTGTTTTCACTACAACGTAGTATTATTATTGCTATTATTATTATTGTATTGTATTTTATTTTATTTTATATTATTTTATTTTATTTTATTTCAATTATTAAACTGTTCTTATCTCAACCCACGAGTTTTCCTACTTTTGCCCTTCCAGTTCTCACCCCCATCCCACCGGGGGTGTGGGAGGGTGAGCGGGCGGCTGTGTGGTGCTTGGTTGCTGGCTGGGGTTAAACCACAACACCAGCCCCAATCTCCTCGTACCTCTGATAGTTTTTAATGGGAGGGAATGGCTCCATTCCTGATGCTTTGGCAGTGATGTAGCAGTTCACGCCCTTGGTGCTGCGTTTCTATTTGAACCCTAAGAAAGTATCTGTTCTGCAGCGCAGCAAGGTCATTAATCAACAATTCAGTAAAAGCACCATGAAATCACTCCAGTCACATCTGAAATGGAGATTAAACCCCACTTCAGTAGGCGATAACACTTCTGAGACAGGTACATTGACAGCTAGGTGCTTCCTGGGCACAGGGTCTGCACGAAGGGGGTGGCAGCACTGCCCTTTGCCATTTTAGGTGGTTGCATTCACTGACCTCGCTGCTGCCATTGCTCAGGGAGCAGAACATGTCGGGGGGCCCATGGGGACCTCCAAAGTGTGAGCTCGGAGGCTGCACTGCAGCAGTGGCTGCAATGGTGTCAGCACATCTCCATTCTTCTCCCCACCACCACACCTCAAGCTCCAGTGAGTTAAGGGAAAAGAGCAAGATGGGTGAAAAGGGGAGGGAAATATCTTCACTGCTCTGAGGGCTTATATGGGCATTGGAAAATGCCCCCAGCAGTGCTTCAGCTGGGGTGAAGCTCTAGGAGTATTTCACTACTGCTTCTTCTGCAGAGCATTCGCTCCATGGGTCTTTCCCAGAGCAGGTAGTCGGGAAGTGTTAATCCCAGTCTCCACTAATAACCTGTACCTGCTTGCTGCCTCTGCCGATTTGCTCCCATCAGGGTGGCTCTGCTCTGGCAAGACCTTCCATGCATGTGAGGGAGCCTACAATTTGCAGGGGGGCTCTGCAGTCCCCGATTTGAAAGGTTTGAGAGGTTTCCTAGCTGAGCAGGAGAGGGCAGCAAAACATAGAAATTGAGAGAAAGAGAGAAGGAGATCCCCTTGCAGAGCTTGCAGGAGTTCATTTAATAGTTTCAGGAAGGGTACGCTGGTGTGGAGTGGGATTTGGGGTTGTCCAGTGCTGTGCTGGGGATGTTACTGCAGAGCAGACAAAGCTGCTGGGGTGGGCAGTTTGCTACAGCTCCCACTGAGAGCAGTCCTGGGGAGAGAGGTGACCTGCACCAGGCTAAAGAGGGATTCTCCTTGCTCCTTAGAGGATGGTCAGAGATGTGGAAAACTTGACTACCTGCAGAGAATGATTTGTAAGAGTCAACTGCCTCTGAAAACAGCAATATTTCCAATAAGAAATGTGAATACGGGGCCTTGGAGAAGGAGGTAACCCTCTTCTTTCTTGCCTCATGACATGCAGCCAAAAGCTTCCAAACCACTGATAAAGGGGAGAAGATAAGGGCGAAAAAATCAACAAAAAAAGACCAAGATCTTGGCAACAGTAGGAACAAACACAGTCCATATAACAATTGGTGTGGAACAAACAAGGAGTGTTGAGGAATGCAGTTACTCCGGCAACCCGGTAATAATAGATAATAGCAGTACAGAGGTGGAAATAAAAGTGAGAAAAAGGAAAGCATCTAGAAATACGACTATGTTAGTCAAAATCTGGAGTAATAAAAACCTTGTCAGAGCATTAAAACCGAAGCTATGCAACAGCATCATTATGCTGCTGGTGTTTTATTTGGCAGAAGTATGGCCAGAGACAACCGCTCCTGAATAAAACAGCAGAGTTTTCATGCATGGTATGTATGAAGAATATTAAGAGTTAAGTGGGGAGAAATGGTTATAAATGTGAAAGCACAGGAAAAATCAAGATGGGTACCAGAGCATCCTGAAATCACACACCAGAGCATTGGAAAGCACCAACTGGGCTACGCAGAATAGGAGAGGGGTTTATTGCACTGTGACAGTGGTAGAAATAAACAGGGGGATTCCCAGGGCTGTGTTCACATGGGATATAGCATGGGACACTGTGTTATGCACAGACCTGGCTTTGAGTTTAGTATGTTAGTCTTTAGATTTCCAGGTGGAGACTTAGGCTGCCTCTCCTGACTTCCAGGAATCAGATACCAAAGGCAAACCTTCAGCAAAGACCCCGTTCCCACTACATTGACTGTACGGATCTTCTCTAGCTCTGATTACTGGGATTTGTTTGGGCTGAAAAGTAACATGAGATAAACACTCTGGGGGTAAGACTGGTGGAGATGTGCTACCACCATCCACTAACCCCATGAGGATGTTGTTCAGAATAAGGCTGGTCAACCTTCTGGCGATATTCCTAGATTGCCTTCACAGGCTCGCAAGGATTAATGTGAAAATTAACCTGATTGCTGCTGTGGTTTTCCATCGCATTGAACTAGGAGTCAAAAACTGCTTTCTGTGGATGCTGTAGAGAAATAGTACCGGATTTTCCAAGCAAGGAGGCCAGATGACTTATTCCAATGCAAGGGGAAGGTTGTACAATGAGGCCCTGTAGATCAGCAAGAAAAAGGGCAGCCAGTGTCCTGGCAGCTGAATGTGATTAGACACTGTTAGTGTAGCACATTAGTTTTGATGGTAAATAAATGTTCCTTTCTGTGAGAAAAGCTGCCATTTTGAAAATTGCTTTTGTGGCAAAATGAAACTTTAGTGAAATGAAAAAAAAAAGCCATCAAAACCATCAGTGATTGTACAAACATTATGATGTGAAGTAATCAATACTATTCAGAGAAAAAATGAAATATACTCATTTTCTTTCATCTCAGCATATTTTGAGATGGCCCAAGGAACTGTTACTATAATAGGCTAATATATAAACACAGTATTGAAAAGATCATAATATAAAATTAAGGTGAAATAAAACAGAGTAAGAAAGTCAAAACAAAACCTCTCTGCTTTACTGAAACAAAACATTTCAACATCAGAGTGAAATGAGAAAGTCAAACCAACCCCTGTTTCTCCAATTTTCCCGTCAGAAATTTCACTGAAACCAACACATTTCAGCACAATTTCTCCGTTTCCACGAAATGTCATTTATGGGTGGAAAATTGTTGTGTGACAAATATTCCCAACTTGCTCTAAAGATGGCACACCACAAGAGTGGCATCTTTGTGGCCAAGAGAGTTGGAGAACATTGGGAGGGGAGTCATGGCAGCTTTCCCAGCTCAGCTGCCCATGATGCCTATCCTGCCTCTTGAGATAAAGGATCTTCGTGAACAGCCTTTCCCTCACTTAGCAGCAAAGATGATGAGACACCAAAGGTACTCTCTGATTTATCAGGCTTGGTGGAGTCTCGCCTTGCCTGACTTATGTCAGCTCAATTCAGCCACAACCCTGGTCTGAAGTTTCCAACATGTAATAACATCTTTTCTTTTTTTTTTTTTTTTTTGGTTTAGGAATCTGCACTGCCAGAATTCACTCAAAGAAGGAACATGTTTAGTAAAGCGTGGAGTTTCCGCTGTGGTTGATATTGTTTTCCTGACATACTCATTTGAAATTCAGCTAACATACTCTTCTGCAGCATTTGCAAGCAGGGAGGGACTGCCATTTCAGCAACAGTAATATGTAAGTGCTATCATTATTAATAACAATCTATATTTCAGTACTGCTTGGAGGCCTCAAATAAGATTAGTGGCTCATTATGTTAAGCTATATGTAAATACACAGGCACAGAATGTTTTATAAAGTAGCCCTTATCTAGACCAACAAGATGAAATAAAGGAGAACAAGAAGAATTTTTATGACTTTCAATTTATAGAAGGGGAAAAATTTAGATTAGTTATGATTATGAATAAAACTGACCAAAACAGACAACTAAATTTTGGCTCTTTCAGGCCAAGGTGATCAGCTGTCTTGTGAGAGTTTGGTGTTTTATAGAGGGTTTCAAGAATATTACCTTAAGATAATGTTAACCCCCCCCCAACCTTACCACTGAAAGCAACTGGAAAACAAGCTGTTCATTGAGACATGTTATTCATATGAACTTCCTGCTGAAATGGTTAGATGTTGTCTCAGGAGACAATTTCTGGGGTACCATTCCCTCTGGATATCTCTAAGGTGGAATCACAGAAGTCTGCTTACTTTTATGGAATAGCAAAAGAAAAATTGTTAATACAGAAAAGAAGGACCAGTGTTCTGTGTCTTTTTTTTTTTAACCCTAGCACAAAATTATCCAGAATAACTTGTGTGCATTCTCCTCCAACCATAGCCAATATGAGCCCAAAACAACCTGAACTGTTTGAAATTTCTGTGAGGAATAGTGCCATCAGTTGAATTCTTGCAAGACCAGCCTGTGGCATAGTCAGAGTCTCTGCATGCTTTGTGTGTGCAGCACAAAGTACTGCAAAAAAAAATCCAGAAAACAAAACCAAACCCACCCTCACATTCCCACTTGCTCAACTCATGCTGTGATACTGCATGCATTGAGAGGTTCAATTTACACATTGACTTTCTGGAGCAAGATTTGTGTCCATGGGTGCCTGGGAACTTCTATATCAAATCCTTTATTGCATTCCTCTCTCTGACCCCTTTCTGTCTTTGCACATGGTACTTGAGGCTACCTAAAATAAAGCCTTTTGGAGGTAGGGGAATTTCACACACCAATATGGTTCCTTACCGTGCAACTTCTTGGTAGTTGTACTCTTTTGGTTCCTTCGCTCTAGAAAACATGAGTTCTTTTTCCTAGAAAAGTCAGCTAAGCACAAGCTGCTGCGGTCCCAGAGGACATTGCTAGTTTTCCCTGATGGCCTTCTGCTCTTTTTGTGTCCCAGCAAGTCTGTTTTTTATGTGACATGAGCACTTGATCTGGAAAGAAGAACTGAGCCTCCTGAAAAATGGAGGTAGGATAAATCTTTGTAAAAGGCCAGTTCACTCTGTGACAAATGATAAATCGGCCCTGTTGCTCCAAAAAGCCATTAGATGAAGAGGTGAGATGTTTAGGGATGGAGAGCAGGAGAGAGTCAGTGACTGTCTTTAGTGGCATTCATTAAAGCTGTGTTTCCTGCAAAAATTCATCTCTCTGCAGCTTTCCCTCCATGTAGGGAGAAATGGTGTCCCAGCATCTCTGCAAGGAGGAAGAGGTAGGCAGCAGTTACTTCATAATTCTTTTCTACATTCATATTTGGACCATGTTTTATCTTGACCAAAATAACAACATCACCACCAGCCAATTCCCCTCTAGCTCCCTGCTCCCCCAACAGCAAAAAGTACAAACTGAAATGGCCAATTCTTAACTATTTTTCCACTCTGTTAAGGTTGCATAGATCTCAGGTTTAAAGTTCAAGGCAAGCAGAGCCCTGAGACATGCAGGAGACAGATGGAGGTGAGTGTGCAGAGACTGGCTGCTGAAAATGGGGTTTGCACGTGTCAAGGCAGTGTCGCATAGATCCACCCTCCCTGTGACAGACTCCCTTCTGCTATTGAAGGCTGCAGACCTGCCCCCAGCTCAAGGAAGGCCATCTAGCTGCACTTATTTGACTTACTGAGCCCAACCGGGTGCCTTGACAGCCAGACCCCTTCCTTTCCGGTGTTTGCACACATGTGGCAGAACTGGTAATTACATGCCCTCCGTGGTCTTCCTTAAGGGGTGGGCGTGGGGAGTTGTTTATCAGTTTTGACAGTGTCTTAATTTCTATGCCATTTCTGGCATCAAAGACTACTCAAGGCTTCTTAGCAAGAGGCAGAACTGATCAGGGGCTGGAGCCGAGCTGCTCCTACTGTGGGAAAAGAGGAGCAAGAGGCGCATTGCACAACAGGATGGAGATTTGTGATGGCAAGCTCTGGAGAGCTGGACCTGCTGCGCCACCACAGCAGTGAGAGACTGGGATCTGTTCTGGGGAACTGCCACAGCTCTGAGCCCTCATATATCCCATATACAGCCCACATATCTCTCAATGGTAGCAGATACCCTGTTTTCCACGGCAAAAGAGGCAGCAGAGCTGTGCCAATGTCACAGGTAGTGTGTGGGGACAGGCACCCTTGTTTGGCTGTGGTGAAGGAGAGGAGGTGGAAAAGAAAAGCAGGGGCTTGAAAGGCAGAGGAGGACAAAGCTGCCACAACTCCTATTACTCCTCTTTCCTTTGATAAGCTCTGAAAAGCCATGGTTTTGGTGTGTACCCAGAAAATGAAACCCAATCGTTCACATCTTCCAAAAACATAGTTTAAAAAATTCAAAACTTTTGAGCTGTCAAGGGGTGATGGATGCTTACAGGAAAAAGGAATCAAACTATGGCAGGTTAGGTTGTTCGTCCTGGACCTGTGATGAAGGCAAACGTTCTTGAACCATTCTTAAACTGATGTTTCTGCAAAGCAACCAAAATGCCCGGCATTTGTAAGTCAGCTGGCTTCCTTTTATTTTTGCAAAAGTAAGAAAATCTCTTGCTAAAAATCCAGCAAAATCCAGCTACCAGTTCTGATGTTTTTTCTCTAATAAATGAGTGCTGATATTTTGTTTTCTCCTGGGCTTCGGGGATCAGTGCAGAAAGCAAAATTAATTTAACTAACTGGGACAAAATAACAAGTTTATTCCTTAACAAACAAAACAAAATATTCAAGCTTATGGCTAGTAGCAATGGTTCAAGAGGGCTTGAATCTTGGTATAGTCTCTGGAGACAAAATTTTTCTGAAGAAACAAAAAATAGCAACAGGCAAGAATTTCCTCTCTACAGAGAAACAACAGTCAATCAGTTTTAGTAGATAAAATGTTTTCTTAACTCCTATGGCATTTCACAACTGATGAACATTTCCAAAACAGAGATAGTTAAAATATTATCTCTTTCCCACAAGTCTTTTTGGCTTATATTCTGGCTTTGTTACAGTTGTGACCCAGGCAGTTTAAATTTGTAATCTCACCTCTCCACCACCTACGCTGAGATGACTAATTAATGTGGTTGCCATGTGTAATTGCAGTAACAGATATCTCGTACCCTCACATTGTGTTTTGATGTATTTTGCTATCATTTTGAACCAGGGATCCAAAAGAAGACAAATATTGTTGTGTAAGTCAATGTTTTTGTTCAGCTGATGAACAGGCATAAATGATCTCAGGGTATCTTACCTCTGTCTGTTAATTAAAACCATAGGAACAATGCAGGATGCTTTTCTACCAGGTCACCTCTTCAAAATTATTTGTGATTATTAAAGACCAGATGATGGCTCTACAAGTAGGAAGATGGTCAGAAAAGAGATGACAAGAAACTTGCTCTATTTTTCCCTTAACCTGTCTTCAAGGAAATGGACACAAACCCAGGATTTTCTCTCA
Source organism: Fregata magnificens (assembly GCA_013389945.1). NCBI lineage: Eukaryota > Metazoa > Chordata > Aves > Suliformes > Fregatidae > Fregata > Fregata magnificens. The sequence goes on from WAAD01002230.1 coordinate 14,202, forward strand.
ATATTTCTCTGAAGTAATAACTGAAGTTATCATACAGAGAAAAGTTACAAAATGCATTTTGGTGTTAAAACTCAGACACCGATGCCTGGAGAACCATGTTTCCTCCAAGAACCTGTTTTCAGCTACGTCAAACACAGAGCTTTCCCAAATCCACAGCAACTACAGTCACCAAAAGCAGGACTCCTCACCAGCAACAGATTGTGTGCAAGAGCCCTCTGGTACAAGGACTTCATCTTAGATTCCCAACAAGAGACCTTGTGCCTTGCCCACCTTATATACATAATAGTATATATTAAACTTCAGATTATTTCAGATTCTTTTGGAACTGTTGAACTTGCGGGAAAAAAAAGTCATAGAGATGCCAAAAAGAAAAATGAATCCTCCATATCTAAATGTCAGAGAATTTTTTTTCTCAGTTAGAAGAGATGGAAGTTTGGCAGGGACCCCAGACATCAGCCTGAGCGTTTAGTTGCTAATGAGAAAAAACATGTAGACCAATGATGTGCAGCTACCTGAAGATGATCTGGCAGTCCAGGGAAAATATGGATATTTATTAAAAAAAAGAAAAAGGAGAAAAAAAAGAAGCATTCAGCCAACTCAATGTTATGAAAGCGTTTAATCTGACACTCCTGGAGATAGTGCATATATTTCAATTGTATAAGATTCCACCACACAATTTTGCAAATTTATGTCCATGCTTTCCAGAGGGGATGCTGGATCTTTATTGACTGTGGACTGTTTTTTCTCAGTGCTGAAGGAAAGACAGCCAGGTCAAGAGGTAAAAGCATGTCTGGCTTTGTGAGAAAAGCAGACATCCGGGGGAAACAAGCTTTTGTGCTATAAAGCTATTATGCAGTAGCAACTTATGTCTGCTGCCATTACTCATGGAGGAAGTTCCTTAAAGCGTAAATAAACCCTGTTACTTTACACACTTTTTAATTTATCTTACTGTCATACTGACCACCAACAGTACTTCACCAGTGCTTTCAACATCTGGTCCTCACCTGAACCCTATCGGCTATACCACTCTGTTACTAGAGACACTCTGCAGAGTGCCTGCCTTAGTTCTCTTTCAGTCTCATCTTTTCCATCTTTTCCATGCTGACCACAGCCTCTACAAGCTTGGGTTAGCCATCGGACTCGATCATAGAATCATAGAATCATTAAGGTTGGAAAAGACCTCTAAGATCATCAAGTCCAACTGTCAACTAACACCACTATGACTCCTAAACTAGGCCCTGGAGTGCCACGTCTATACCTTTTTTGAACGCCTCCAGAGATGACGACTCCACCACCTCTCTGGGCAGCCTGTTCCAATGCCTAACCACTCTTTTGGTAAAGAAATTTTTCCTGATATCCAATCTAAACCTCCCCTGATGCAACTTGAGGCCATTTCCTCTCGTCAATGATCCATATGGGTCCCTTCCAACTTGAGATATTCTATGATTCTATAATCTAAGGTGCCTTCCCTTTTCTGGTATGCAGTGTGCTTTCTTAATGTCTTCAAAGACGATGTGTTGTGCTTGCAATTTCCCAGCAGTGAAGCTACCAAGGAGAAAGACTTAAAGACTGAAGCTGCATTCTCCTTCCTTTCTATCCTCTCTTCCTCCCTGAGTGGCTCTTAGGCTTGTCTTCAAGCAGGTGGGGTCAGGATCCAGCAGTAGCAGCTCACAACTATCTGAATATGGTCATACTGGAGAAGAATAAAGGATGGGAGCTTCTGACATACGAGGGCAGGCTGAGAGACTGTTCAGCCTGGAGAAGAGAAAGCTCAGGGAGATGTTATCCATATTTATAAATACCTGATGTGAAGAGGTAAGGAAGACAGTGCCAGATGCTTCTCAGTGGTGTCCAGTGTCAAGACAAGACACAAACTGAAATACAGGAAATTCCATTTAAACATAAGAAAATACTTATTTTTTTTATTGTGAGGGTGGTCAAACAGTGGAACAGGTTGCCCAGAGAGGTTGTGTGTCTCCCTCCTTGGAGATATTCAAAACTCAGCTAAGCAAACTCCTCTAGCTGACCCTATTTTGATCAGAGGGTTGAAGTAGGAGATTTCCCTGCTAACCACAACAATTCTGTGATCTTCCCATAAAAACATCCCAAATTATTTTAAAGCAGAGACTCTTTATAACTGAAGATTAAAGCAGGTAAATGAAAAGAGGGAGACTGTTAAAACTAAGGTTTCCTCTAATAGTCTTTAATTTCTAAAAGCTTTTTTTTTTCTCTTTTTCTTGCCTAGTCAGACATTAAATGGGTTAGGACCATATTAATATAACAGTACTCTTGATATTCCCGTGTGTACAGCCAATACAAGGTACTTCATCTTCAGAGATAAATGATCTAAGGTCCCTCAGTAAATCCATGGCAGCTTCAGCCTTTCAGCCCCTGCAGCACTCTTCTCCTGGAGTCACTGTGTGTAAGCACGGGCACTGCCTAACAGGCCAGACTTTGTTTTGGAAGAGACCTGAAAAAGATTTTGAAGTCTTTTTGCAAATGCTGGCACGTCAACAATGATTTCTGGTCAAATTCCCGCAAGACTCTGTCCAAAACCAAACAAGCAGATAAACAAACAAAAAATCCCACAGCTGAGTGATATCCTTCCTTCCTTGTCTTCAAGCCTGTATATGCATATTCTTATGTAGGTGTCTATGCATATTCCTGTATAAGTGTCCAAAAAACTAACACTTCTCTTTATTTGGAGGTGATTGTATTTTAGTGAGTGATTTAATTTAAAAATAGGTAAAATTTAAGAACTGGAGACAGGTTTTCTCGTTCTATATCTGTTGTTAATAATCCTTTCATTCATCATTGCGGTGTTGTGGCAACACACAGAGGATAAAGGACTGTTGTTCACAGTCTGCTCCTCTTCCTTTGCCTTCTTTTGATAACCTGAACGAATTTATCTGTGACAACAGTATTTTTCCCATATAAATTTGGAGTGTAAGTCTCTTTCCATCACTGTTGGTAAATGTACTGCCGTTGCTGGACGAGAATTGCATCATACAACTACTTTCAGGAAATTCTAGAGTCAATAACCATCCATCATCCTGGCAAAGTCTCAGCCCTTACATCTCTGTTAACTACAGCCATTGCAGCTCTGCAGTAGAAAAATGGGCTTGCTGAGGAGGTCTGATTCATTTTGCTAATGATTTTAAAGATGATGATGAGAGTCTAAAAGCAGAACCAGCGTTTGTGATTGTGGAGTGATTGCTGGAGGTGACCTAGAAATTAAACTTATATTCACATTTCAAAGAAAGGTACAGCATTGAAGAAGCTTCCAGAGTGGAGTGCGGCTGACCTGCAAGAAATCTATTCCATGGAAGTCCCCTAGGCCTGCAACCTTAGATGTTAGCAACACCAGGGGAACTTGGTGTGCCGACTCTAAGAGCAGCTGCACGGAGGGTGGAGCGGAGTGGAGACCCCGCGGCCAGGCTCTGTGACACTAGAGGAACTTGAAAGTACCATGGAACAATGATAAGCTGCATAGTTACTACCTTGGGCCAACGGCCTGTCACGCTTTTGACAAAATGCTGTCCTTTTGGTGAACTTTGTTCATTATAATATCATTATAATACCGAAACACCCCTCCATCCCAAAAGCTACCCGCCTCTCATTTAGGCGGTAGCTGGGCAACAAGATTCAAGCTATTCAGTTACTAGTAGTAGATGCATTTTGAAACTCGTAACTATAGAACCCTCACCAGGTAATTATTGTTTTGTATTAGGAAACTAATAGAAACTGGATGAAACAATGAAGAATCGAATAGAGAAGTTTTGTTTGAGTCTTGTAACTATAGAAATGTTGCTTGGATATCTCCTTACCATCTTGATTTGAATAATCAATAGATATCAGTAGAAGTGACCAATGATTATTTTGGGACATGAAGATTGAATCAAAGAAACCAATCATAACAAAGATATGTATGACTAGAGTCACTCAAGCTCCACCTGAAAGGTAAAAATAGTATAAATATAGCTTAAGAGAGAGAGGATGTTAGGGAAGATACCATCGCCGTGTACCACTCTGACTTCTGGGATCAGTCGACGGGCTGAGCCTCTCTTCCCCCCCATCGGGACGCCTTTGGGTAAGATTCGAACACTTGGTCATACCAAGTGCCTCTGCGCGCAACTTAGAAATCTCTGTAGAGTCGCTTTACATCTTTTAACGCGTTTGTTGCCAAGTAGTATTACTCATAGTCTTGGTATTTGCACGTGCTCTGCAGTGATTTTATCCCCGGCAATCCAAAGAACCTGTGTATCTGTTGCTTTAATAAACTGCACTATTCATTAATCTAGCCGTGAGAGTTCTCATTGAACATGACCGAACTCTTTAAGGGTGGCTGTGGTAGTTCACGGAACGCGACTAGACTGAAGGTGTAGTACGTTATAAGTGCATCCGTAATCGTGATAGTTCAGTGCACCGAATGATGCATATATAATCCTTTAGACATAAACCGTCGACCAAGTCTGGGACTAGGATTGGATCTAGCCGCCCCTAGACTCCTCTCTGAGAAGGAGTTTAGAAAGCAAGGGGATCCTTTCTGAACCTCATGACTCGACGGGAGGGTCTCCCTGACAGTTTTGTATAGTTCCGTGCACTGGGCGCGACCGGACTTATAACGACAACTTGGGCTACTTTAGCCTTTAACGCAACAGTGATACCAGGAATGAGCAGAAAGCGCTGGTAGGAGTTGGTCTCATCAGACTTTTTCAGTGGGAAGCTGGGATACTATCAATCCGAATGGGCCAGAGATTCTGGTAGGACTTTATAATTGGTATCGAGCACAGCTCCTGGAAGCTGCTTCACTGAGTGGTGAATATGTCACTGTGACAATGCAATCTCACAGTCCTCCCTCCACTTGGAGGAGAAGAGGAGCTACAGTGTGGTGGTCACTGAGAGTCCTGTTCCCACTTGCAAGAGATGAGGATCCACAACAGTTTGAAGCTGCCCAAGCAAGAAACCAGTGGTCTGACTTGGGCTTATTTTCTGGCTATTCAAAAAGTAAATCTAGTTGTCATGGAAAGTGATGAACTGGTGAAATGAGGGACTGATGATGACTTTGCACAGAGCAGAGAACAATGAGGAGCATAACACCTTTCCTGTGTCCTTCCACTGATGTCCACTGCTTCCCATAGGACTGGTATGCTAGAGGCACTCATCCAGTAAGCACATTAGTTTCTTGGATTTTCTGTTATTAAACAGATGGGACATGTCAACAGTGACTTGGGTCTTATCTTCAAGTAGGGAAGTTCCTAAAATCAGTGTAGTCACCAAAGCAGATGATGAGAAGGTATATCAGAGAAGAACCATTTTCTCTGTGACCTATCCTTATACTCCTCTTTAACTACCCTGTGCTTGCCATACTGTGGGGTAAGACACCAGGAGCTCTGATCTGGGCCTGTACAGATGTTCTTGAGTCCTTCCAAGGCTCTAGACAAATGGCCAAGAAGTACTGTGAAGCCAACATGCAGCGTTTGTATTGTGTGTGACTGGCATCTTGACCCCTCTTGCTTCCAAGAGGGACTTTATCTCCTCCAACAGTGCCTCTCCTCTGATAGGAATCCATCTAAAAATCCCCCCAAAACACAAAGCAATTTGAAAGTTCACAGTCTCTGGAGCAATGGCAATGAACAGTCAGTAAATTGAAATCTTGCTCATATGATATTCATCTAGTATCTAATCTTTGAAGAGTTTGAAATATAGCATGGTGTGTTCAACATTTTATTAAATATTAACCATGCCTAACACGAGCGTCAGCCATGGGCAGAAATCTTTTCTTAAGAAATTATTCCCCACTTTAAATTCCAACAGAAATGGAAAGACTTGGAGCTGAGAGAGACATTTCCTTTTATGAAAATGCTGTTACTGGCAGTCCTTAAAGGTGGGATCAAGGGATTTAATAAATGTAATTTACTTTTTATTACTGCTCAGAACTGGAGGTACTTTGGAGTGAAATGGGTATGTGCTGTGGGAAAGTGCTACCATAAATCTCTCCCCATCAAATGAATCTGCCCCAGAGAGGTATTTTAGAGCAGTGTTTTGAAATGGGAAGGGTAAATCTAGGCAGTGGTTTGCAGGAACCATGTGTGTCTGTGCCCCTTTGCTTCTTCAATCCAGTCAATCACATCTGATTCTTATGTCTCAGAAGCAGTTGTCCAGCTGAATTGTCCTGGAACCATTCTCTCTGATATATTCCTAAAGAAAATTGAGTAATTAACACATTTATTGAGTGTTGCTCCTACGTGGCAATGGGTATTTGTTGTGTAGAGGGAAGATAGGCCCTGTTCCAAGTAATTCCTTCAAAGCACCATCTGTAAATTTTAACTGTGTTAGCTAAAGGCTGCAATTCTCATGCAGTCTTTCTGCATGCAGTAGCTTTCTCCTTGTTCATTCTCTACCAAAAGGTAATTTTTGCTATTTGTAAAACACAAGATCGTCAAGAAAATCCCATAGTTACTAAACTGATCACCTGGGGAAAAGACGTCTCAAAGGAAATTTAGGTTAGCCAAAACCAGTGTCAGGATTTTTCCTGCAGCAGGACAGGATACAGCTTGAAACAGCCCTCTGTCTGACAGGCAGCAATGGGTCTCTGGGCACCAAGAAATACAGCACGACTGAGGAAATATTGAACTTGTAAGGAGAAGTGGTGGAGAAAATGCTGAGAAAAACACACCTGCTACTGGAATTGCTGATCTGTGTCATTTGCAACATCCTGAGGAAGGTTTTGGAGTGGGGTTTTTTCCATTCCACAAATTGCTCACAAGCCTGCTCTACTTGCAGGTTGCCTGCCAGCACGCTGCGAACAGCATGTTGGATGGACAGCTACATGTCAGTATCTTACAGCCTCTGGAGTCCTCCGCTTCAGTGCCAACAGCTGGGCAACGTGGCAGCCAGAAGACCAGGTTTACATCCTCCTCTGGGCAAGAAAGAAACACTGAGGTTTCATTATGAATTGCAACTGGTCTGCATTTTGAGATATTTGAGTCTCCCATGGTATTGCATTGGGCCGCCTTAGATTTTCACTTAACATAGGCCAGGCGTGGTCCACTAAAGTCATTAGGTCCAGCAGTTGGTGCAGCCATGTAATAGAAAGCTGGTGCAGAAATGGGGTAAGAGTATTCAGTCTAGATCCTTCCACTTCCAAAGGTTTCCCAACATCTTCTCACAAATTTGATACTTTTAGTGCCAAAACCTAGGGAATGATGACATTCTTCAGGAAGAAAGCAGGGGAGATCAAGGACATTTCCATTGCCTTGGGTCCTTGCCATAGCCTGGAATACCTGGGCTGTAAATCCCTGTATTATCCTAGGATGTGAAGAGTGATTCCATTTCCCTGCGGTATTCTGAAGATCATATCTTGGGTAAATATATCTGAACAGGAAGAGAAAGGGAAAGTAATTCCTTGAATGTCAATGGCAGTTCTACCCCAATTCATAAGGATGCTTTAGAAAATCCCTCCAAAGTTTTCTTTGCTTGAAGTGGAACTTCTCCCTTTGTCTATCCATCAAACAGATTCTTAGGCCATCTCTCCCTGAGGTGCTGATATGAAGCACTGATCTCTTGACAGTGAGAAAATCCAGAGTGGGAAAAGATCAACAGAAGAATGAACTGGAGGGGATAATGTGACACTGGCAGCATTTGTCCCTTACTGCACTGCAGCTTGACTATATCCTGCTGATTTCTGAATTTTTCCTTGAAGGAAAACCACACATCTGCCTGTAGAAGTCTTGTTAAAAGCCTCCAGATTGGCACTGATGCCATAAAAAGACTTTTCTTTTAAGCAAAACCTTGTGAGGATTCGCTTATTTGTAAAGCTCAGACAGTGTGATGGATTAGTGCTCTGAATGTTAGATCCACCAAAACAATAAACAGGTTCAAAGGCTCAGTGTGCAGAGAAAGATGTCTTAGGTAGATACTCCGCATGGTTTTATAATCTCATTCAGGTTCCTACTTAATGATTTATCACCACTCTTTTTAGAAGGCTATCCAACTTTAATTAAGGGGCTCAAGCAGTGGAGGTTTTTCCTTCATCCCATCATAATAAGCTCCAATAGTTAATTGTCCTCTGTTAAAATAAGCCTCTCATTTCCATTTCAAACTTTGTGGACTTTCAGATTGAAACTAATGTCTAGATCTTTGTATGATTAAGAAAATTCCTCCAGCAGAATGCTTCTGGCAGGGCAAAGGGTTGCAGATCGTCATAAAGTCTCTTTTTCCAAAAGAAAAATGAAGCTAAGTCTTGTCACCCGTCTTGCCTCGAGTGCCTGCACTAATGGCAGAAGGGATTGCAAAGGGTTATAGCACCACGGCTGTAAACTGGAAGTTAGCTGGGCAATGAGGGAAAATGAACGGGTTGATGCCAATTTAACTGAGATGAGAATGTGGTCTTTGGGCTTAGTGTCACCAATATGCAGACAAGTAGTTTGGGGAGATGGCTTTCCCCTTTGTGCAGTAAGTTTGGAAAATGAACAGGTTTCCTATTTTGAGAAGTTTTCCTTGTATAGGCACAGAATCTAAGACAGCTGCCTCCAGATTTGTCTCTCTTTGTTATGGCATAAAAATAGGGCATACAAGCAAAGACGTTTAACAGTTTGCCTTAGGAAATAGGAATCCTTCCCTTTCTAAAAAGAGGTAGAGAGAGAACTTTCTACTGAACAAAGCAACTAATAAGCAATGAAATCTCTCTTGCCCTAAACTCTGCTGCAATTCTACAGTTGAGCAATTGGAGAGCTCATAGGTAGTCAAAAAGAATATTCAGCAGTTTTACTGTCTTTGCGCCTCATCCCTAATATATTCATTGCTGCCTTTCAGATAACAACGTGTTCTGATTACCCATGTAGGCAGTGTACCTTGTACAAGGAGGGGACGGCTGGCACCACCTCAGAGCTAAGCCGCCTGGCTGTGTAGCAATGAACTCGTGAAAGCTGAATCCAATGAACGGCTTCCTTCAGATGGCTAAGAATCAGGCAGGAATGTAATTGAACAAGAGTAATAATGTACTTATTGATCCCTTCAAGGTCTCCGATTTCCTTGAAGGCAAAGGAAGTAATGAGCCTTGAGGAGCAATAATGCACCTGCAGTATGGAAATAATGGATCTCCCAGCTCTGAAATGTTTGATTCCTGCTACTTCTGGAAATCTGCTCCTCCCTTTGGCATGCAATAACAGCAAGAGAGAAAAGCTAGGCTGCATGTAATCAGAGATTAGCACTTGCAGCCCCTGCGTGCAAGGGCATATGAGTTTATGGTCTAAGCACTTGATGAAGGACAGGAGGTGGGCACAATGAATTTTGCGCAGGAAGGCCATGAGGTCAGAGTGAGACAGTTAGAGCTGTGTGAAAAATCAGCGGCTACACCATCCAGTCTGCAAAAGCCATGTACAAAGTGCTGCAGCTGATTTGAAGTGATTGCGCTTTGAAATGAAAACTGTTTCCAGACACCTGATTTGTTTCCTGGCTGCTCCTAGTTATAGAGTTCATTAATATAGCCATCACCATACATTGTGACATTTGGCTCTTATTTAGCACTTTTGGTCAAACGATGCTTGGATATTTGATGAACAATGAAGAAAGACAGCCATCCCTCTTCTCTTACAAATGCGGTTATAGAAAAAGCACCTTTGCTTCTCAACTGTGTGCTATGACTTCTCAAATGGTTGCTCCTAGATTTGATTTCATGTCGGAGATGGTGAAGATAAATGGAGGATTTCCTAAAGACCAGAGAATAGACAAGATGAAGTAGAAATGGCACTGGCTTACTGACCCTTGGCTTTTAAAAAGCCTCCTGTAAAACAGTGTCATCTAGCACATCACAGAATCACAGAATCACAGAATGGTTGGGGTTGGAAGGGACCTCTGGAGATCATCTTGTCCAACCCCCCTGCTTGAGCAGGTTCACCTGGAACAGGGTGCACAGGGCTGCGTCCAGGCAGGTTTTGAGTATTTCCAGAGAAGGAGATTCCACAACCTCTCTGGGCAGCCTGTTCCAGTGCTCTGTCACCCTCACAGTAAAGAAGTTTTTTCTCATGTTCAGGTCATCACCATCGTCTGTATGTCTAATCCCTGTCACCTTAGCTGGAAAGTTTACTGTGTTAGGGATCATCTTTTTCTCTTGGGTTTCTTCAGTGTCTAGCCTCTTGTCTGTACTCAGAGCAATGAGTTGCTCATAAGCAAGGTAATTTCCTATATTCTGCTTCTGCCCAATGTGATACTATCTGAACATCCTCTGTATGAAATGAAAGCAGTAGTCAATCCTTTAAGACTGCAAGAATGTCTTCTGCATAAGCCTCAAACAGAGAGATATTCTCCTCCCTTCCTCTGGGATGAGACTTGGATAATAGCAGGCAGGCTGCAGTGCTACTAAATTGGCAAGATGTCTGTTTCTTAGTTGATCCTGTGATTGACCAAGTCAAACATGGGTAGGGATGTCACACAACCATTGCAAAGCGGTTACTCAGCTACTGACGTGAGGTTGCTGGGTCGGTCATAGCCCATCATCTGCGCCCAGGACACCCGTCACCCAGCAAGGCTCTGTGCCATGTGGTGATGTCTGTACCAGCCACATAAATAATGAGATTTATCGACATCCACACTATAGGAATGGGAAACTGAGAATGGCAAACCAGTTAGAGTCTTCTAAGCCATGACCTGTGCTTCCTTGTGCTTTATGAGACTAACTAAACTACTTGAGGTCTTAGCATTTTCAAGTGGTAATGCTTCCTTAGTTAGAAATAAGGACTCTTCACGAAACTGAAAAAAAACTGCATAGTTTTCCCAACAGTGATTAGTTTCTGAGGTTTTGGTTTGGGTTTTTTTTGTTCTTGGTTTTTTTTTTTTTGTTTTTGTTTTTGGGTTTTTTTTCTCTTGCCTGATATTGACATTTCAATTTATGCTAATTTATACCACTTGAAAAGCCCAAATAAATCACTCGGGCGGAACTGAAGAGAGGGTGAGTGTAAGGAAATTAAAATTATAAAGTTGATGTCTGTGCTAAGATAGCACTTGAGACACAAAGCATTTGCAATCACTGTAGCATGCATCTAGTCTGTATGATACTTAATTAGTTTTTCAACAAGTGGTATGAATTCCTTTGAAAATTTGTGGACCTTTGTTTACTGCCAACCAGCCTCCTCATGTCCACACAATAAATAATCATAGAGCTGGGGCCATCTGGAAACCTGAAAACAGGATATTTTTCAAGTCTTGATAAAGAAGGATTTAAAAAAAAAAAAGGAAGAAGGTATCAAAACTTTCTCCCTTTTCCCCAGTTATTCCAGATAGAAAGAACTGTGGGAAGTGTCTTCAGATGGCTGGTTTGATCCATTGACTTTTCTTTTCTATGGTACCAATAAAAAGTTTGCATCAACGGGCAGAAAGGCTGAAGGAAGTGATTTCCAGATTGTTGCCCATGAGGCCACAGTAAATATTCTGAAATTGGACCTGAACAAGAGGTGACCATGGGCAATCAATTTGAAAGCATTCACAGTCCCTACAGCCAAAACTCTTGAGAAGAACTAGTTTGAGATATTGATAATGTGACACAAAGAACAGAGATACAATGCTAGTCAAGTCCAGGCTGGCAGGTGCTCATCCAAAATTTGTTCCAGAATGTGGTAATCCAATGGCTAGAGAAGATTGGGATGAATGTCTATTGGCAAAATTTCCTTGCTATCAATGCTAATTCAAACACTGAAATAGGTTGCCCAGAAAGGCAGTTTCCATCCTTGGAGATATCAAAAAAATTTATAGGACAAGGCCCCGACCAATCAGATCTAATCTCAAAGCCCTTTTTTGAGCAGGGTTTGGACAAGAGGATTTCTTGAGGTCCTTTCTGACTTCAATTTTGTTGTGATTCTGGCAACTGTGTGCACACTTCTTAAAGGAGGATGCACTGCAGAAGGTGCAGGGAAGAACAGCAAGGATCAGAAAAAATATTGCTTCATAGAAGAAAGATTTTGTAGGTCAACCATGACCTATTCTTGTCCCAATGTTGTTCAGAAATCATTCCTAAACAGAAACCTCACACACCATAATGAGCAATACTTGTATACCACGTAGTTGTTTGTATCTAGTGTGCTTGTACAGATACCTGCAGATATAAGGATATATCAAACATAAGGATCAGCAGGAGATGCACTTCACACTGGAAGATGTACATAGTTGTAAAAGATGAAGGAATTGCCCTTTGCTGAGGCAACAAGTTGTTATTTAGTCAGTCAAGTGCCGGAGATAACACATGCAGAGAGGCATTTGCCTCTCCAAATGCTTGTTTTAATTAAGAGGAATATCAAGACTGTCACCTGAATAGGAAACAGATAAACCAAAGCTGGAGAGGAAAGCTAAATATGTTCAAACGGCTGGGAAAGCCTGGCTCTGAGGACAGCAGTCTACAAGGATGTATCCTCCACAGCGAGGGATACAGAGGGAAAGAGTCTTTGTCAAGCTGAATAAGAGAGAAGTCTACAGTAAATCAGGTGAATAAAGGGACAGAAGGAGAGATCTCAACGTTTGCACATTAAAAAATATTTTTCTTTCATTTCTTCATGTAGGTTTTTTATGAACTTCTTGCCACAGGTCAGTGAGAATGCCAGAAGTCTGGGTGGAGTAAAACAGCAGTGGCTAAATTAAAAGGGGGAAAAAATCCATTAAAAGCCATTAAATGTAAAGATCACAGCTCCGTCAGAGGAAGTCCCTAATGCTAGAAAATTATCACTGTGTGCTGGCCCTGAGCCAAATAGCTGTTCTTAAATTATACTAGGTCTTGCTCAACACTTTTGTTCCCCTTAGTTTTTAATACATGGTTTAGTATATGGGTCTAGATCTGACCTGCTGTGAAAGACTTTACTCATTTCAGACCATTTTCTGGCAGTCACATTGCAACCAGCACAACTCTGGAAAAATTATCCCGAAAAGCCCAGAGACGAGAGGTGATGACAGTGCTCTTGTTCCAGCACAAGCAATGAATTTGTGGCAGAAATTGCCAACTGAGGAGCTATGTCCAGGATGAGCCAAGGAGTCTGATTACATGAATATAGTTGCTCCCCTTATACATCTATTGAGATGTATTGAGTATTGAGAATGGGGTACCCCAATGCCCTGGAGGAGCTGGATGTTAGACCGCTGCAGAAGGAACCTGAACTTTGAATCCCGAAAGAGCTGGAATGAAATCATTGCACTGGCCAAACTGGAGCTGTATAGCAAGACTCCTTTCCTCCTGAGTCAGAGGAATCACTGTGATGTCTTTCAATGATATTTCAGCACAAAACCTAACCCCTTTACATGGGCTATTAGTCTCACATGCCAGATCTGAGCACACTTGAAAGCCTTTAGCAGAGATAACACAGCCACAGAGGTTGCCTTGAGGTCAAAGCCTGCTTCTGTGGAAATGAAATATTTGCATAACCTTTTCTTTCAAGAATTTATGTGATGTGCAAATGCATTCATTCAGGCTGCTTCTTCAGTGCTTCACTGAAGCTGCCAGACAGGGAAGAAACAATGCAGTGTATTTCTGGGAAAGAACATGATTATCAGCCCTAAATAGGCATATGGTAGGGCTATGATAGGGAGTACAGGCACAGTTGCCCCAGGGAGAAAGTAACTATATGTAGCTATCCCTCTCCAGGCCTGTGTTCCTGTGATAGGGCATAAGCACATCTTGCATCCATCAGCCAGTTCAATTGCTTGGTCTTTCTGGACACCCTGGGCAGAAAAGACGTGTACATCAATAAGGATGTGCGGTGCTTTTCTCTCTGCCTGTGGCTGTAGATGGAGAGGGGTGGCTGGGGCAGAGTAATAGTGGGTACTGCCAACTCATTGTGCATCTTGGAAGATAAATGTATCTCCTGCAAGACAACTGCTGCCCTTGCTCACCAGACCAAAGTTCAATTCAAGATGTTGCTCTATAATTAAACTCAGGGCTAGGAAGCCTTTGCTTTGGATTCAGAACTTGCAGCTACTGCATTTGTCGTGAAAATGTGTATGAAGTCAGTGTTGCTGGGCTTACTTTTGGCCCATCTTCAAGCAGGACTAGATCCCTGGCAATCTCTCAGCTAACTCCTTCTGAACAGTATGAGTTGTTGAGTTTCTTGACTGTGATGCCAGGTTACACCAGCAGATAACATGGCCCAGGGTAAGTCTGAGCTCCGCTATGACTGTGGCACAATGGATTAACATTTTTGCATTGGCCGTAGGAAATATATGGCTATATGATTGCACTAAAATTTGAAACATGGTTGTGGTGGGTTGACCTTGGCTGGATGCCAGGTGCCCACCGAGCTGCTCTATCACTCTCCCTCCTCAGCTGAACAGGGGGAGAAAAAAAAATAATGAAAGTCTCCTGGACTGAGATAAGGACAGGGAGATCACTCATCAGTTACTGTTACGGGCAAACCAGACTTGACTTGGGGAAACTAATTTAATTTATTGCCAATCAAATCAGAGTAGGGTAATGAGAAATAAAACCCAAATCTTAAAACACCTTCCTCCCAGCCCTTCCTTATTCCTGGGCTCAACTTCACTCCCAGTTTCTCTACCTCCTCCCTCCAAGCAGCACAGGGGGATGGGGAATGGGGGTTGAGGTCAGTTCATCACACATTGTCTTTGCCACCCTTTCCTCCTTGCTCTCTTCCCCTTCTCCAGCGTGGGGTCCCTCCCATGGGAGACAGTCCTCCACGAACTTCTCCAGCATGGGTCCTTCCCATGGGCTGCAGTTCTTCATGAACCGCTCCAGCGTGGGTCCTTTCCATGGGGTGCAGTCCTTCAGGAACAGACTGCTCCAGCATGGGTCCCCTGTGGGGTCACAGGTCCTGCTAGGAGCCTGCTCCAGCATGGGCTTCCAATGGGGTCACAGCATCCTTCAGGCACATCCACCTGCTCCAGTGTGGGGTTCTCCATAGACTGCAGGTGGATATCTGCTCCACCATTAATCTCCGTGGGCTGCCTCACCACGGTCTTCACCACGGGCTACAGGGGAATCTCTGCTCCAGCGCCTGGAGCACCCTCCTTCTTCACTGACCTTGGTGCCTGCAGAGTTGTTTCTCTCACATATTCTCACTTCTCTCTCCGGCTGCTGTTGTGCAGCAATTTTTTCTCCCTTCTTAAATACACTGTCAGAGAGGCACTACCACTGTCGCTGGTTGGCTCCGCCTTGGCCAGTGGCGGGTCCGTCTTGGAGCCAGCTGGCATTGGCTCTATCGGATGTGGGGGAAGTTTCTGGCATCTTCTCACAGAAGCCACTCCTGTAGCCCCTGTGCTACCAAAACCTTGCCACGCAAACCCAATACGTTCCACCTCTTGCCTCTGTGAATCACATATTTAAGAATTATCATTTAAATCCACATTCATAGAATTATAGAATCATTAAGGTTGGAAAAGACCTCTAAGATCATCAAGTCCAACTGTCAACTAACACCACCATGCCTCCTAAACTAGGCCCTGGAGTGCCACGTCTACACCTTTTTTGAACGCCTCCAGGGTTCATCACACAATCTTCACAACCTTCACCAACTTCACTCTCATCAACAAAAAAAAAAAAGAATTTCTCACACCAAAATCAAAATAACGTAATCACAACACCAAACGAAAGTGGACAACTTGCACACAATCCACCCCTCGTCCCTTCACCACAATTGTAACAACCAAAATTCGCCATGATCATTCTGTTCTCTAACATTGTTCAGTCCATGTTTTGCCCATTACCACTCCCAATTACTATCCTTATCTTGAATTCCTCATGCCCCACGTTGGGCACCAAAAAGGACTGTGGTGGGTTGACCCTGCCTGGATGCCAGGTGCCACCAAGCCACTCTATCACTCACCCTCCTCAACAGGACAGGGCAGGGGGAGAAAATGAGATGGAAAAAAAACCCCCTCGTGGGTCAAGATAAAGGCAGTTTAATACAAGCAAAAGCAAAGGCCGTGCGCGGAAGCAAAAGGAAAACCAAGGTTTTATTCTCTACTTCCCATCAGCGGGTGATGTCCAGCCACTTCCCAGGAAGCAGGACTTCAGTACCCGTAGCGGTTGCTCTGGAAGACAAACATTGTAAATAACAAATGCCCCCACTTCCTCCTCCTTTCTCCTGGCTTTTATTGCTGATCGGACATCATATAGTACGGCATATCCCTTTGGTCAGTTTGGGTCAGCTGTCCTGGCTACGTCCCCTCCCAAGATCTTGCCCACCGCCAGCCTACTGATGAGGGGGGGAAATGTTGGAGAGACAGCCTTGATGCTGTGTGAGCACTGCTCAGCAGTAGCCAAAACACTGGTGTGTTATCAATACCTGCCTAGCTACCAATACAAAACACAGCACTATGAGGGCTGCTATGGGGAACATTAACTCCATCTCAGCCAGACCCAACACAATGAGAAACCAGCTTGTTGGTTCCTGAGATTTGCAGCCAGCTGCTGAGGCTTTTGTGATGGTTATTCCCATTTTAATATCTCCTGGGCATGAATGTTAAAAGTAATGATGCACTGAAGGCCTGGATCATGGGTTCAGTGTTTGGCTGACACAGCCAGTGGGGCCAAAGCTTTCACTGGAGGTTGTGATGAAGCAGGCTAGCTATTTGGTGAAAGAATCACGAGAGCCTGAGCTCATCTTTTCTTGTTTTCTGAGCTACATGGTGTTTTGCTGAAGGTATCCAAAGAGTTTCTCTCTGACTTGCCCTTTTTGCATTTTTTTTGTTTAGTGTCTCCAGGTTTCCCACCTGAAGGCAGATTTCCCACAGTCTGGCATGGGTCTCTCATTTAAATCCAATCTTTGTCATTCAAATCCCAGTCCCCTTTGGCCTTCCGGGGTTATTAAATGTTTTGGTTTATTTTTTAAACCAGATGAATACTATCTGAAATGCAAAAAAGCAGAGGGATTGCATGTGGCTGCCCTACTACACTTTGTGTGGCTGTCTTCCTGGTGTTACTGACCTTCTGATAACTTTCTGCCACTCAGAAAGACAAATGTTGCTGATGTTCCTGCTCTCAGTCTACTCAGTTGTTTTTTTTTTTCTTTTAAACTGCCTGTTTTACTTCCCCTAAGTTTTCTTTCAATCTGCTGTCTGTATCTGGAGAAAGCTGCCAATCACATCTGCCCAGAGAGTGACTATCAGTGGATGTAAGTGTGCATTTATTGTTTCCTTCTTGTTAAAAAACAAACCAGCCTGCCTTTTCATTGTATTTAATATGGCCTTATACTCTCAGAAAGAAAATATTGTTCCTTACTGATTTCATCTGACAAAACTCACGCTGGTTGGTTTGTATTTATTTATTTTTTTTACTTCCTGGAATTTTCAAAGCAATGAAATAATCTCTGTTGTATTTACTCTTCTGTTTGTGCATGAGAATGAATATTTATTTTGCCTTAAATGTATCAGAAACATTTTTAGGCGTGAGATAATCTTATCCTTGCCCAGTATTATATGGAGTGAGTACACCTCCTAAAGAAACATTTTCTAATGAGAATTTGCTTTGAGATGTGCCCTTTATAGAAATGTGTTCTGAGAATTAGAAATTTGGGAAGACTACAAGGAATCCCACCATGGCCAAGGAAAAGATAAATGTTCAACCCTCAGCATCCATAAAAGTTGTGTGCATAACATTGCTTCGAAAACTACCAGAAATAGTAATTGGCTGTTACTGGATGGTCTCAGAAGATGGGTCTGAGGGTTGAGAGGGAGTTTCTATGCAAGTAATGAGCCTGGAAGGTCAAATTCATGGTTCCCCAGGCAAGTGCAGAGCCGGTCAAGCTACCAAGGGTGAAGAAGGCTAAAATATGAGGCTGTGTTGGTTTAGTGCCTGATCAACATGGAAACTAGAGCTGTGGTGCGCAGGATCTTGAGTACACAGGATGCAGGCTGTACGTTCCTGTTTCACCAGCATTTAAGACTATTATGCCTCGGCTGCAACATGCTTGCTCTGGAAAAACCTCCATTTACTTAGTTGTTCAGAGAGTCTGAGATGTTTGGGAAAAGTTTTTGCTCTGAAGTTTCCATATCACAAACTATGGACCTATTGAAGACTGCAAGATCACCTTTAAATTATGATCAGAGGGAAAGAGTGTCTGTGCACATACATGCTAAAAAAAATTAATGGATGAGAGCAAAAAAACTTCAGTTCAGATAGATAGCATTGCCACAGCATATGCTTTCTTGTTTTCGCTTCCTTTGTTGAAGAGGACACGACTGATGGTATTTGCTTTACAGGTGAATGCACATTGCTATCTACTTTAGGCAGACTGAAGGATCTGCTGGCTGAACCAGCCAGGAAGCTGTAGAGGTGGCTGCTCACACCTCCCAGGACAACACAGTCCATGAGAAATGGGCTGTTGTAGTTGCCAAGCCACTCTCCATAATATTTGAAAAGTCATGGCAGTCAGGTGAAGTCCCTGGGGACTGGAAAAAGGGAAACATTATGCCCGTCTTTAAAAAGGGTAGAAAGGAGGACCCGGGGAACTACTGACCTGTCAGCCTCACCTCTGTGCCTGGGAAGATCATGGAACAGATCCTCCTAGAAGCTATGCTAAGGCACATGCAGGACAGCAAAGTGATTCAAGACAGCCAGCATGGCTTCACCAAAGGCAAGTCCTGCCTGACCAACCTAGTGGCTTTCTATGATGGAGTGACTGCATCAGTGGACAAGGGAAAAGCAACAGATGTCATCTATCTGGACTTCTGTAAAGCCTTCGACACGGTCCCCCACAACATCCTTCTCCCTAAATTGGGGAGATACGGATTTAATGGGTGGACTGTTTGGTGGATAAGGAATTGCTTGGATGGTTGCATCCAGAGGGTAGCGGTCAATGGCTCAATGTCCAGATGGAGACCAGTGACAAGTGGTGTCCCTCAGGGGTCTGTACTGGGACCAGTGCTGTTTAATATTTTCATCAATGACATAGACAGCGAGATCGTGTGCCCCCTCAGCAAGTTTGCAGATGACACCAAGCTGAGTGGTGCAGTTGACATGGTGAGGAAAGGGATGTCATCCAAAGAGACCTGCACAAGCTGGAGAGGTGGGCCCATGTGAACCTCATAAGGTTCAACAAGGCCAAGTGCAAGGTCCTGCACCTGGGTTGGGGCAACCCCCAGTATCAGTACAGGTTGGGGGGTGAAGGGATTGAGAGCAGCCCTGTGGAGAAGGACTTGGGGGTACTGGTGGATGAAAAGCTGGACATGAGCTGGCAATGTGCGCTTGCAGCCCAGAAGGCCAAGCGTGTCCTGGGCTGCATCAAAAGAAGTGTGGCCAGCAGGTCGAGGGAGGTGATTCTCTACTCTGCTCTGGTGAGACCTCACCTGGAGTACTGCATCCAGCTCTGGAGCCCTCAACACAAGAAGGACATGGAACTGTTGGAGTGGGTCCAGAGGAGGGCCACAAAAATGATCCGAGGGCTGGAGCACCTCTCCTACGAGGACAGGCTGAGAGAGTTGGGGTTGTTCAGCCTGGAGAAGAGAAGGCTCCAGGGAGACCTTATTGCGGCCTTTCAGTACTGAAAGGGGGACTATAGGAAAGATGGGGACAATCTTTTTCGCAAGACCTGTTGTGACAGGACAAGGGGTAATGGTTTTAAACTAAAGGAGGGTAGATTAGACTGGACATTAGGAAGAAATTTTTTACAGTGAGGGTGGTGAAGTGCTGGAACAGGTTGCCCAGAGAGGTGGTGGAGGCCCCATCCCTAGAAACATTCAAGGTCAGGCTGGACGGGGCTCTGAGCAACCTGATCTAGTTAAAGGTGTCCCTGCTCACTGCAGGGGGGTTGGACTAGATGACCTATAAGGGTCCCTTCCAACCCAAAGCATTCTATGATTCTATGAAGTGCCACCTTCAAGTGCAAGGGAGCAGTGAAGTCCCAAGGAAGAGGCAGGTCCTCAGATGCTGCAAACTGGCAATTTGTGCAGGCGGAGGCTCTGCTCATAAATATTTTGTGGTTGTTGCATGAAGAGCAATGGTCACTCACAGTGTCTGGCAAACTTCAGAGGAGTCCTGAGCATCGGGGTGAATGCTGCTTGGCAAACCCAGTTCATTTTAGAGCACATTCAGCTCTACAGCTTTGATATGGAAAGGAGCTGGGGAGAGGTCACTCTGGGCTCCTTCTCTTCCTGCAAGAAAAACAAGAAACACCAGAGGATAAAAGAGCAAGGGAGAAAAACCAAAGCCCCATCTAACAAAGTAGGATTTCACCCAGCTTGTTGGGTTGGCTCTGTTTGATGAGCCAGCGAGACACATCTGAATGGATCTTGCAGCTTTTTTCTTTGGAACACTGCTTCGTGATTGTCCCTTTTGAAGCTTCTGCATCGCTTCCCATCTGTTTGCTTACTCATGGAGGGAAAATGTATTCATTATTTACTTCTCTGCCTGAAATCATGTTTGTGGACTTGATTTCATGTCTTCGAAGCTTCCCTTTATGTCCTGTAGAGCTCCAGACTCTTTTATTAATATACATTTTTCTTCTCTTTAGGAAACGATCAGAAGTTAAACACTGGTCAGAGATGTATACTACAGCTAATTTATTAGATGAACATAGCCATCTAAAGCCCTAAAATTCCTACTAATGCACATCCCAGTCTTGCAGAAAGTTGTGAGTCTTCCCACTGAACTGTAGTTAGTGCAACTGCTCTCTGCTTAGTGTTAGGCAGATGCATATGTCTGATTGCATGCAAAGAAGCCAACAAAACACAAAGCTGGCTAAGGAAGGAAGTGCCAATGGACTTGTTTTACTGTAAACTGCTCCTGCTCCCTAGCTTGAAAATCACCTGGCTGGACATAAGGCAAGTGCTAAGTCTCATTCCTGACCCACTAGGCTTCATAATAACTTCTCTTTTATGAGAGATAACTTCTCTCATAAAAATTACAGCAGGAGTGCAAAGCCCATCTTTACACGTAAGAGAAGGCCAGAGCAGGACAGTATCAACCAGCTCAGAAGAAATCTCTGCCTTTATAAAGAAATCAAGAATCAGGATTTTTGTCAACAAAGTCAGTATTCCCAATTCCCTTGGTATTCTTCAAGTACTGCCCTCAGGCACTGCAGTCCTCCAGCAAAGGCTGGAGCCCAGGACTGCCCTTGTCAGAGTCATTAACCCTTTCCCAATCAGGATTTTTTTGTTTGCATGTTGGAATTCCATATCCTAAAGCTCTAATTAATTCATATAAGCAACAGTTCTTGATGAAGAAGTTATACTTTGCAAATCCCAGAACCTTCCACATGAAGAAGTCAAGAATTTAATTCCAGCCACTGCAGTGCAGCAGAAGCAGTACTGATATCTATATTCCATCCTGGGCTCAAAGCCTTGTAGAAGCCATGAGCTCAGTCAGGCTGGAGTTCATTTGGAAAATTAAAATTTCAATGAAAATATACACAGAAAGCCAAAAAAGTCAGAGTTTGTTTCTCTCTGGAAAGCAGTGATATCTTGCCTTAGTAACTAGCCAAATCCAAAGCCTGTAATTTGCAAACAGCCCTTATCCTAAATTGTTTTTACTCTGCTTGCTTATACAGCACGAAGTGCATGGAAGACAAACACTGGATATCTGTGGGAGGAGCTGTTGATCAGGGCATGGGCAGTCACACCCGGAGCTACAGCAGAAGCAAGGCTGGGGTACGGAAGCCAACGTGAGGACATGGCAAAGTGATGGGATGCAGCAATCTGAAGGGCAAAGCAGGACCCCATCGGTCCACAAACGGTCAGTACAAGGAGTGGAAGGTGCTGACAGCAAGAGCTAGGGGTGGGACTGAGCAGCCCAGAAGAAGAAATAAGAATTTGAGCCACCAAAGAACTGTGGTAGTCCAACAGGGAACAAGGTTGAAAGAGCAGGAGATGGATGCAAGAACAATGCGTGGATCTAGACAGGGAAAAGGTAAAGGGGCTAAAAGTATGACTCCAGACCGAATTGTTTGGAGTTTTAGTCTTATGCTACCTATGATTATTTAGGATTGAACTAGGTGATCTTTAAAGGTCCCTTCCAACCCAAACCATTCTATGATTCTGTGATCATTTAGGAATCATTGCCTTGATCTCCTATTGTCAATAGCACAGACCAACACACTTCACTTGGGTGGGTACAGCTCCAGAGGGCAGCAGAGGAGGGTGTGGACAGAAAACTGTCCCAGGATGAGATGTGTGCAGATAGTGAGTTCAGTCCAGGTGCTGTACATGGAGAAGGACATATTTGTCCTAGTTACACACGTCCTGTGGCCATAGTGTCACTGCATATAAAGTGGGGTTGCCACACGGAAATGTAGCCCTGCGATATTTAGTTAACCCTGAGCATCTTTCTCAAGTGGTGGGGAGATGAGAAACCATAGAAATACCCGGGTAAGCTGACACAGTTTGGAGGCATATCATCAGTAGTCCTTACTGGAAGGAACCAAAGCTGCAGTGCTTCAGGCTGTCATTCCTGCTGGTTCCTCTGTGACTTTAGTGGTGTAGTCTGAGTCTGTGGAGGAAGAAGACCTGGGGTTTTTTTTGTCTTAATTTTCTCTGTGAAATACCACTGGGCTATAATAGTTATCCTAAAATAAATTCAGCTGGGTCTAGAGTCTGGTTTCTATGGCAATGTTTTACAGGTATAAAAAGGTCAAAGTCCATTCTCTGGTCCAGAGGACACATAGCAAGTTGACATGTGTATGATTAAACACTCTTACCTGAAATGGGCCATTTGTTCTGCCCTTTGGGAGCAGTCCCTGGCCTGTGCTACTCCTGAAATGATATTTAGACATTGTCTGGGACACAATTGCTTCACGTTAAGATGGCAGTGGTCCAGCCAGCGGCAAATCAGTGTCCAAGCCTGTGTCCTTCTTACCTTTCCAGTGTATGGCCGAATAGCTGGATGCAGAACAAGGACAAGTCTGCAGTCAGAGCTTGCCAGAAAGCTTTTAAACATGTTGTCGAGCTTGTGACAACCTCTGCAACCTCTGTGGCTGATATTTGATCTGCATGTCATGTACTGTCTCTCCTCACTCTTGTCCTGTTTAATAAATATTCTGACTGTGGACCTGCATGGTGATCTCACTGCAGCCAGCAGATACCCAGCAGGATCTCACCTCCCTCTCCCTGCTGCAGGGAAAGCAGCACTGAGCCCTGAAATGTGAGGCAGATTAAAAATAACCATTGTTTCTGCACATAAAAGTGCATTTTTCAGAACCTTGTGACTTGTCAGTGCCCTGCCTGGATGGCTGCTCTGCTGAGGCAGCTCTTGGATTAAGATGGAAAAGGCACAAGTAATGGCTCGGGTCATGCACGCAATTCATCACCATCCTATTAATGAGGGTGGCTGCTTGTCCCCCATCCCCTCCCAACACACACATCCCTGACTGGGTTTCAGGATCTCAGAGACTTATTAAAGAGCCATTTTTAGAAAAAAAGAGCCATGCCCAGCAATGCTGCATAAAGGGAGTGAACAATTTCTTACGAGCCGGCAGGAACATGCTGCAATGCCAGGATGGTAATGGTCAAATTACCGTGCTCGAATGGGTAGCTGGGTGGGTATTACACTTCCCTTCTGGCACAAGAAATGTGTCAATGGCATTTGGTCAATCCTAGCACATATATTGCCTGAAAATGTGGTTGTTTGAGGAAGAAGTGGGGGGAAAACCTGTGGGCAAGCAAAGCCCGAATGGTTTGTAAACTGTTAAATGAGATGCCCTAAGCCAACCTGCAAATGTTGCACTTGTTCCCTTTACAAAAGATGCCTTATAGGCCAACAGCTTCTAAGGCAAAGATAATCGAAGTTATTGGAAGTCATTTTGTATCATAGACCTGTTT
The DNA here is from genome assembly GCA_013389945.1 of Fregata magnificens. Lineage (NCBI taxonomy): Eukaryota > Metazoa > Chordata > Aves > Suliformes > Fregatidae > Fregata > Fregata magnificens. Next base: position 37,947 of record WAAD01002230.1, read on the forward strand.
TGGACAGAGCTCATGCTATTTCCTAAGAAAAGACATCTTCTTTAGATAGATTTCTGTCTTTGACAGGGGTACAAGAGATTTCTTAGGTACTCATTACACCTCACAACTAAAATAGCATTTTATGAAGCAAACAAAGCTGTAAAAGCATCTTCTTGAGAGTATGTGTTGGCACTGGCAACTAGGAAAAAAGTGTAAGCTAGGAGAAAAAAGCAACTCAGACTTTGAAGTAGCAGAAGATAAGATATCTTATTGGTTTTGTAGATTTATTTAGCTTACTCTTCCCTTCCTGAATCATGTCTCCTTGCTTTTGCAATTTCCTGCCATCTCCCAGACCCGACTTTGGGAATCCGAGTTTCCTGGTGGGGGGCCTGAGGCAGAAGGGACTAAGGCGTTACTGGGACTAACTTGGATCTGATGTCATAGTCCCTGGAAACTTTGAGTGATTGAAATGATGCTGGAAGCTGAATATTGGGTCAATATTGGAAAGAGGGGGTCTAAGGGACTGGCATGACACTGACGTTAAAGGTAGGTGGGTTGGGATGATATTGGTGGGAAGAGGTGGGACATACTGAAAGACCAAAAGCTGTCTGTTGGAGTGAACGGTTGTGTGTTTGTGTGTGCACTGAAGGGAGGAGGGGATATTGCTTACATGAAGGATGTGACAGGTCTTGGGCTAACATAAGGAAGGCTGTATTGGCTGTGTAGCCTAGTTTCCTGTTTCTGACAGTGGTCCACGGTGATACCAGGTATAAGAACAAGGTAGGTGCATATTTTCCTAAATTACTCTTCTGGAATCCAGCCACTTAGTGTTCAGAGATTTCCTGACCTGGAGGTGGTTTCTGTGTATTTGTAAAATCAGTGGCTCTCTTGGCGTGAACGTGCCTATGAATACTCACCACTTTTCAGCATCTACAACATTGTGTGGTGAAGAGCTCCCCAGCTTCATGATGAATTGCCTTGGGTTTGTCTTGAACTTGCTCCATGGGTTGATTTGAAGTTCATGTCCTATTATTATTCTCTTTGTCTTATCATGTCCACTACAGAATAAAGTGCAACAGTGGTAGAAGTAGCTGACAGGCCTAAGGAAGGGTGTCTTCTTCCACCAAGTCACAACAGAAGGGCAGGCCCAGCCAAGCCTTGTTACTATTGCTTTCTTCTCCAGTGACCTTGGGGAAGCCAGGAGGGATGAAGAGGTGGAGGGATAGGGGAATGAAGGGATGGAGGGACAGAAAGACAATGGCATAGAAGTATGGATGGTTGGAGCAAGCCCAGTGCCTACTCTGTTCCTACAGCTCTCACCTGTGTGCTCAAGCACACAGATAACAGCTCCCTCCAGGAGCTACAATTTTAAAATGGTTTAAATTCCTGGTGACACATCCAATGGAAACAGTGCAGATGGCAATGCTGCTGATGGTCTTTATGAAAGACTCCCGTTCCTGCTGGACATTGACCTGGCGAGGACCAGCCAACACTACTATCAGTGTCCTCAGCATTCTTTTGTTAAATAATTGCAGAATCAAAGAATCATAGAGTCGTTTAGGTTGGAAAAGACCTTTAAGGTCATCAAGTCTGACCGTTAACCTAGCACTGCCAAGTCCACCCCTAAACCAGGACCCTAAGCACCACATCTATACAATTTTAAATAGCTCCAGGGATGGTCACTCAACCACTTCCCTGGGCAGCCTGCTCCAATGCTTGATAACACTTTCAGTGAAAAACTTTTCCTAATAGCCGATCTAAACCTCCCCTGGTGCAACTTGAGGCCATTTCCTCTTGTCCTAACACTTGTTACTTGGGAGAAGAGACCAACACCCACCTCACTACAACCTCCTTTGAGGTAGTTGTAGAGAGCGATAAGGTCTCCCCTCAGCCTCCTTTTCTCCAGGCTAAACAACCCCAGTTCCCTCAGCCGCTCCTCAGAAGACTTGTTTTCTAGACCTTTCACCAGCTTCGTTGCCCTTCTCTGGACACGCTCCAGCACCTCAACATCCTTCTTGTAGTGAGGGGCCCAAAACTGAACACAGTATTCGAGGTGCAGGCTCACCAGTGCCAAGTCCAGGGGGACAATCACTTCCCTACTCCTGCTGGCCACACTATTCCTAATACAAGCCACGATGCTATTGGCCTTCTTGGCCACTTGGGCACATTGCCAGCTCATATTCAGCCGGCTATTGACCAACACCCCCAGGTCTTCTTCTGCCAGGCAGCTTTCCAGCCACCCTTCCCCAAGCCTGTAGCGTTGCATGGGGTTGTTGTGACCAAAGTGCAGGACCCGGCACTTGGCCTTGTTGAACCTCATACAGTTG